>JAYMFT010281633.1:0-10482 GCA_038088735.1 Panulirus argus | reverse complement strand
TCTCTCTCTCTCTCTCTCTCTCTCTCTCTCTCTCTCTCTCTCTCTCTCTCTCTCTCTCTCTCCCTCCCTCCCTCTCTTCCAACCCGCCATTTCACGCTAGCTCGTGAGGCGATTCGTTCCTTCCATCCATCCCCCTCTGGCTGTCCGAGACCCCCCTCCTGCTCTCGGCAGGGGGAGAGGGAGAGAGAGAGAGAGAGTGAGAGAGAGAGAGGCAGGCAGGCAGGTCCGGGTATCACAGAGGCCGTGAGAAGCACCACCTGGCGTTGGTCTGAATTTCTATCCCCAGGGGGACCAGCTGATGTGTCGCAGGTCGTCCTGGGGAGAGTTCACCTCAGTGTCTCGATGGGGCAGTGGGTCGATCGACCTCCTACTCCCTCTTACCTCACCTGAGGTCGGTGTCGCTCTTTGGAGTCGACCTCTCGACGCTCCTTTCCCTCACTCACCTGATGTCGATGTCTATACTCGACCTCCTCTCGTCCTTCGTCTCACTCGACCTCCACATCGACGTGTATCGTCGACCTCGTCTTGTGTCTCGCCTCACTCGACCTCATGGTCGACGACATAGTCGACCTCTTCCCCCCCATGGTCGACCTCTCGACCTTCTCCTCACGTTAATCTGATGGGTGGTTTTTCTTCCCCAGTAAACTCTTGGTTTAAGAACTCGGTGTGACTTTTCTTCCAGAGATGGTTTAACAGTTTAGTGGTTTAACAGTTTAACAGTTCAACAGTTTAACAGTTTAACGCCCTTGTGAATATCCTGTCCGCTTCTCAACACGGACTCACTCGGTCTCAAATTTTTCAGTCGTTTTTTTCCTCAGTTCAGTGTAAAATTTGCCAGTTTTTAAAAATCTCTAAAAAGAAAAAATCCCCCGCTGGTAGATTTTTTTACATTCGCCGACTCCCGAGGTCACAGACATTTGCGACGCTGCGTATGGAAGTTCAAAGTGGGTTTGATGCTTTGAAAAAACATTTTTCTTTTTTTTAAACCACTTTGACTCTAGGCTTCCCTCACTGGCGCTACGTCGATCGTAAGCTGCTGCGTCTGTCGTAACTTTTCTACGTTCCTCGTAAAGCCACCGTCTTGGTGAGTCTGAAATCACCACCACCACTGCTGAACCTGAAGCTGATTGGGTGATTGGGTACAATCCCTCTGCCTTTTCAAAGCAGATTTGCTGTCCCCACCTGACAGCTCTGGACTTGAAGGATTGTCTGGTATATTGATAACTTTTTTTTATACGTTAGCTGAGACGGCAAGGGCAGCTAAGGCCCTAAGTAAGGCCATCCCATCAACGCTACACACACACACACACACACACACACACAAACAACTCCATTTAGTTCTCCGAGGATAAGAAGGGCGTATCATCTGAACACAATCACCACATACCAACAAGCGCTCCTACAGATACAGAAACTGTCCCACGCCTACCACTGTGAACGTCATGAACAATCCATGAACAAGTGAACAGCTGAGCTAGCAAAATGGCATAGTTATCCCATAGTTGTGCGTACAGGACTAGTACATTGCTGCAACACAGCCAACGTGAACAAATTGTTCATCACTTAATGTTCTCTATCAAATGTATAACATATGTCAACACAGTATTACTGCAGTTCAACTCGTATGCCATTTGACATCACTTAATGTTCACCATTCAACACAATGCCACTGCAGTTCAACCGGTGTGCAACTTTACGTGAAAAATGTTCAACGAGTCACTAAATGTATATTCCATAATCAACATGAATTTCCCTGTAAAACTTCCTGTACTATGTAGAGAGACTTCACCCAAGTGCTTATCCAAAGCGTGGTAGAATCCAGCCCCAAATTAAGCTTAAGCTCTTTTGTGATTTGCTAATTACAATTATGAACCCACAATTATGTAATTCATCGACTGTATTTTCAGTGTAATGGCTACTTGAATAATAATAAAAATAGAAATGTTCTTTCTTCATTTATCTACATACACGTGTGTGTGTGTGTGTGTGTGTGTGTGTGTGTGTGTATTGCTGGATTTTAAATAAGAGAAAACGTTCGGCAGTTTCTGTCTGTCTGTCTGTCATCCCATACATCTTTTCTTTCTTAAACGTCAAAGAAAACGGGTGAGAAAAATATTCAGGATATACTTCAACGACAGGATCACCGGGTAGCCAGATATCACGGGGAAAAAGATCCTTTGAGAGGTAAACATATATTTCACTAAAGGAGTGACTGAAAACCGCAATAAATGTATATATGAAATCTAAATAAATGTAAGCACAGTTCCCGATACCTTAAAAAAAAAGACTATATATCTATATTAAGGATAACTTTATTATTTAAAAAGAGTTGTTTCTCTCTAATAGACAAGTGGGAACCTTTGAACAGATAACCATGTTGTAAAACAACAGTTCTGTTATCTGTTTCTCCCATGTACTTTCTCTCTCTCTCTCAGTCGCTTCGTTATCTCTATTATCTACCATCTTACGTCTATATCTCTTAAAATATCTCCCGTTAGTTAACCTATACAATATGCAGACAGCAAAAACAGAGAGAATGATAGAGACGAGTTTATATAGGTATATAAACAAACCCATGACGACACCTCAAGGCTTACGGTGCTAAAAATGATACTCTGACAAGTCTTATAATATTTCTATACCAGTCTATATTAAAGACATAAAAAATATCTTTTCCCTTTAGGTGTTCAGAGACCACTGGTTCGGCTGTGTGGACCGTCATGTTGCTGGTGGTGGTGTCATGGACCAACCGGGCCACAGGGGGGGTGGACCGCCCTCCCCCCTTTACCACCGGACCACTGCAGTAGTCGCAGTGGTTCACGAGACCACTGGCGGACCACTGCAGTAGGCTGGGGGAATGTAACCACATTAACTCGAACAAGAACATCTGTTTCCTGTGTCCTTGTCCACGTGACTAAATTTATTTGTTACGATCATCTAAAACAAAGAAAAAAACTCATAATTATGCTCGAAGTATAAAATGTTGATGATCTCAGATTCACATTACTGAGTGATAGGATTATAGAACAACCTATTTCTATGTGTTAAAGACGTAGATTTTACCCATAGACTGTATCCGTTTGTCTGTATGTCATCCTTATAAAGAACTAGATGCATGACAACTTCTCTTGAAATTCGCATTACAGAAAATTCAGATTACAGAACCTATTCTTTATAAGGGACGAAGATTATTTTACCTTGTTCTGTACCTGTATCCTTTATGAGTCACTTGATAATTCATCACTGGCTTTGAAAATTCAGCAATTTTGGTAAAATTTATATATATTCCGTGTTTGGAAGGGGAAGAGGCCGGCCGGTGAGATGAAGAGTGAAACTTTGATGAAGTGGGAACACTTAACACTTATAAAGTACTGGGATGGGGGGGGGGGGTAGGGGATGACTGAGAACACGGAGTTTGTGAGGTGTGTGTGCATGTGTGTGTGTGTGTGTGTGTGTGTGTGTGTGTGTGTGTGTGTGTGTGTGTGTGTGTGTGTGTCAGACCAGAGCAGAGGATAAGGGTGCAGGTGTCCCACGGACGGCACTGACCTGTGGCGAGACATCAATCATGTACACTCCATCAATACTCCCACCGTCCCCATTCCCTTCGGCGGCCCCCACCCACTCCGCCAGTACCGCTAGGCTCGGCTCGGCTAACGCCAAGAACACCTTGCTTTTACCTCAGCTACTCGGGCCACCTGCGCTGTTAATACCGACCTTCCCAAGCCACCAACTGTGTCCCCTCGCACCATCTCAACCCTCCAGCGCAGAAGAAAAGAGGACAGCTTAAAGAATCGAAAGCGTGATTTCGATAAGGTCATTCGACGGTCAGAGGCGTGACAAATGGAACTCGAGTGTAAACAAATTCAAAAGCGGTGCATTCTGGCAAACTATCACATTAATTACGAATACAAAGTGTTCGGTGAGCAATTATCGAAAGAAAAAGTATAAAAATACCCTTGGAGCGATAATAATCCGTAATGACCTAAAAAAAGGTAGTGCAAAACTTTGCATCAAGTAACTACGCCAATAATACTGGGTTTCAAAGGTTAGGAATAAAACCTGTAACATTCAATGCTCAGTCTTTACTACGTCCCGGCGAGATCTGAATTTACAAGACGCTCTTCAGTCCTGGTAACCCAACTTTTTCAAAAACGAAAAACGCTGGAATGAATTCAAGGAAGGTCAACAAAACCAATCCCGCTATAAACTTTAATGAATGAGAAAAGAAAAAAAGACTCGATGATTTTTTCAGAACTCCAAATAATGTCAACAATTTTCGCAGCTACAGTTTCTTCGTGGCAGACGGAGGTACAACCACCAGAGACAACTGTATGAATTCACTGGGAAAGAGATGTTAACACAAACGTCGGTCTATTCAGATCTGTGCCTCCATCCCGGAGAATCCCAGAACTGTCCATAGTTTTAACGATCCCTTCCATTCACACTTCCCTACAAAATTTCCAAGTCAGTGTACTTTCCCCCCTAAAAAAAGATAAACATGGCAAACGTTAGATAAAATTCCGTCATCATGAGCAGCTGCTTAAACTGTGCTCCCTAACGCTCACCCTGTGAGAGGCCGGGGGGATTGCAGACGTCACAAAGGAATCTCTGTTAGACCCTAGCAGCCAGATTAAGATGGCATGAGCTGTTGCATCGTTGGTTTATGGCTTAAAACTTACACAGTCTTCCCACGCAATACACTCATCTATTACATGGAAAGAGCGGATGCAGTGTCAGAATTACAAGAATCGTATTATGAACAATAATGCGTTGTGTCGTTTCTTGAAGTGTTAGTCCACACACACCTTCCGCAAATGGTTTCATCTCATAATCTGTTTCTTTGCTATTTTCCAGCCAGTTGATGTGCCGAAGGAGTGGTGTGAGGGAAGAAGCCTTCTGCTCTATTGCCCTGTCTCTATATGTAAATGATATTGATGCTGTGCTGAAGGAATATCCTGACTTCCTTAGGCTTTAGTAAGCCCCTTTGTTATATTCACATGTACTCGCGACACTTGCCAAATGCTTCCGGTATTATTGTACAGGGGGTACCTAGTGACAGCACTAGGATCCCGATTCCTCTATCAAGGAATAAATTACTGAAACCGAATTGAATTGAATTGCCCTGTCGCTATCTCTACATATCATGACCTCCGGACGCTATCACTGTCCTCTAGCAGATAACCTCCTCACGGACCATCAGCACTGTTATCTGTCCTTCTTATGTACTCTGACTCCCTTCCACCATCCACTGCGTTCCCCTCACTGTCTTCATTCTCCCGCGACACCTACCGTCACTTGCACTACAACCTCATCTAGCCCCATGTATCCCTTACCTTACCTGGAGATGGTCACAGAAGCTGCCTTCTACCTTCCCGTAGACCAAACTTCGACCAAGCTTCCTTCTTGACACGTCTGCTGCACCGGGCTCTCTGATACCGCAAGTGAAAGTCTATGATGTTGAACCTGGATGGTCTGGTATACCCTGGAGGAGGGTCTCCTCTCTCCCTCCCTCTTTAAGGTCTGGGGTCTTCCAAAGGTGCTCCGTACATGACCTGTATGTTTTTTTCTAACTGTACCTCTGCTCTACGGTGCGCTGAATCTGCACAGTCTTACCCAGTCAGTAACTCCAGCAAGGAATCATCTTTAGGATGCAGGTTAACTGACCGGACACTTCCAGGAGTGTGTATTTTAATGCATCTCTCGCCTCTACGTCCCAATGTGTATGTAGTTTCAAAAGCTTTTATCCCGTCTCGGTTGTTAATCTGTCTTGGTATATGGACACGAGAGGAAAAGGAACAATGGAAGTCTTCTAGCTCAATAACTTGCTGAGGCTAAATACAGCGGGGTTTGCACAGAGCAGAAGGGAGTCAGGGAGTCGAAGGAACGTCTTCTAACTGTCTTTGCTGTCTTTGTTCCGAGGGCTGTTAATGCCCAACTTAACCATCCTCTTGGCAGATTTCGTATCGTTCCTCTGATCTCCTTAAGGAAGAGGTCATCCAATACCTTTAAGCCAGCCTTTTACTGACCTCCTCAGCACGTCGGAACAAACCTCCCAGCACGACGGTGCGGCCTTCGAGTATGATGGCCTGACATTTTAAGGGTCAGGTCATCAAAGACCGAGCCACCATACATACCTACGGGGTCACACCGTCGTACTCAAGGGGCTAACGTGAGCAAAGCGGTAGAGAGAGAGAGAGAGAGAGAGAGAGAGAGAGAGAGAGAGAGAAGAGTGGGGGAAGCAATGCATTTCTTCTCTCGCCGTCATGTTGGGTGAGCTACCTCCTCATCCAGGATGTGAGCAACGCTTTAAGTACCGGTCATTAAATGTACCGGCAAGTCACAACGAGGTCATAAATTCCCTTGCCCTACATGAGAGTGCACACCGTAGGGCTCTCCACAATTTCCTTTTGATGAACGGACCAACTCTCTGGATAGCTCTGAAGGACCCGGCCCCTCTGGGACATCCTGATGCCAGCAATTATGGTAAAAAAAAAAATTACGGTGTTTTCCAGGGCGTATGTTGCGTCAACGGCCACTTACGGCTCAAAAAGCCGCAGACGTTGATTTCTTCCTCGTACGGGTACCTATCACCTACCTTGCGGCGTCTGACCTCCTGATTCCCTCTGCTGGGGAGGAAGGAGGTGCTTGAGGAAGCCTCACCCTCCGTGATGTACGTACTTACCATCTGAGTCCCCGTGCAATTTACTCAATCGGCTCACCTGTTGGACAAATGGACTTCATTAATAACGTGTGTGCCTACGCTATATGATAAACGATGAGGCTAAACTACGTCAAGTAATCTAAGATGTCCCAAGCTGTCACCACCGGCAGATTCTCAGGTGTCCTACGGTGCCATCACTGGCAGAGTCTCAGGTGTCCTACGGTGCCACCAGTGGCAGAGGCTCAGGCGTCCTACCTTGCCATCACTGGCCGAGTCTAGGGTGTCCTACGGCTTCACCATTGTGTCTGATAAGTCCTACGGTGCCAGCACTTGCTGGGTCTCAGGTACTGACGGAGTGGTCACTAGTTCCCATCGGGAGAGAGCAGAAGGCATAATTACCCTTACAGCGTGTTGTCGTCACCTGTTATTAATTCTTTTCTCCCCAGGTAATTACTATAAAAAAAACAATAATATGGCATGTGCTCCTTGTTATCATACAGGTGTGGTATGATCGAGGCCCTCTGGTGAACCACCTCGCAATCACCAGCTAAATATCTCATGTCTTGGCAGACAATTACTCGACACCCTTCAGTCCGGCACAAAATACCAAACCCCGCTGGACACCGTAATTACCGAGGGCCAGATATAATTACCCGGGCAGACGTTAACAAATTATATATAGGTATTACGGGTGGTTTAAACCGGCCTTTGGAGCCGTAAGACAATAGGGGAAATGTCAATCCCGTTCGACGCCGTTAGCGAGTCGCCTCTTAAATACACCAAGTCCGGAGCGGCATTCCACGTTTCATATTACATCGACTGACCTTTCTGTGACAAGCTCTTGGTGGTGAGGGCAATGCTGGTGAGTCAGCCAGCCACCTACTCCTTCCCTGGACGCGACCACCACACCACTACGCACTTAAAGCAACCCAAGATAACGTGCTTGACGCTCACGCGAAACCACGACGCACTTTGAGACACACGACACTCGCGTCTACCAATCACCACAGGCACTCACAGGCTTACGTACGCCTGCCAGGCACTCGCCGACCACATGAAAAATCAAGCTTCACATATCAGACGGTGGAGCGCGCACGCACACACACACACACACACAGGTTCTTGAAACTGGCACACTACTCTCGAGTTCAAAACTATCTTTCCCGCTTCAATTTTCCGCCTTGTTGAAGCCAAACACATCCGGCACGTCAGTGCAACCACCAACGCCCTCTAATCACCTCCACTCCAACCTAACCCACTCACTCTACCCTTACCTGGGAAGGCCAGCAAGCGCCTCTCCCGACACATCACTTCCTCCTTCGGTACACTACCCACCTTCCCTACTCACTATATAAAGACACCCCCATCAGACTACTCGCTCCCACTCTCCTGCTTCACTACCCTGTCTTCTCCTGTAGAGGCGAGGAATTCAATACTACTGTCCTGCAGCAGACGACCTCGTCAATGACCATTAGGTGCTGTGTAATCATCACGCTTCACAATGTACTCCCGAGTAACCTTGTGACCTGTGCTCCACCCTAGGACAACACTGCCCACCTCCACCACAGCCACGCCCACCCTCACGGCCTCAGCCAACCAGTCTCCCCTCCGCCATGACCAAAGACCCCGAGAGGCGATTCTTCCCAACCTACTTTCCTACTACACTCCACCAATCATCCCCGACCCTCCTATTCTCCCCTCCAACCTCATCCAGGAGACCTGCGTCTTCGCCCACGCAATTCCCAAATCCTTCCATCCCGGCGAGGAGCCTGGTCCAGTAACGGGTATTGCTCCCCATCAGCCATCTCCTCAACCCCTGCCAGGGAGATCATCAGCTCCTTGTCCTTGTTTAGATATACCAGGCCGCCGCCACCGCCGCCGCAGGGAGCCAAGCGGAGGAGACAGGGAGAGTCCAGCAGCAGCAGCAGCGGAGGCACTCCCAGCCTCCGCAGGGGGCCAATCCTCGTAGGGCAATATTCCGCCGGCAAAACACTAGCCAAACAAAGGCGGGCCCGGTCGCTCGCGCCACCAACGAGGCGTGGTGTGACCACTGCCTCTCCCAGCTCTCTCTCTCCTCGCCCGAGGAAAACCACTCGTATATATATATTAACCATTCTGGATTACGTGTGTGATATCTGCTTATTATTTTCCTGCACGGGGAAAATGGGCACAAAAATACGTTAAAAGAGTAAAAAATGAAATAATTTTCGTTTCTGTCTATTTACACCTGAGGTTTAACAAGATGAAAAATAAGTAAATGAAAAAAAAGGTAAGTTTCCGATAAGACACAATGATTAAAGAAAACGGAGAGGTCAACAATATGACTGTGTACACCTGATCAGATTGTTTACATAAAACAATTTTGAGGAATGAGTGTTACAATAACGTTGCCGCTGGGTCGCCCTCCGTTGATACGTCCGGCAGCACCATATGCATCCCAGAAATGAGCTTATTGTACGGTACCTTTAACCCTACGAGGCTGCTGTGTCCTCCATACGTAGGACACCGTGTTTCCTGAGTCTAGCCATTTAAAGAATTATACTCTTTTTATCCCCATCAAAAGCTCCAGTCACGTTCAGTCGAGGTGTGGCCTCGACTGAACGAAAGAAAAGCTAGAACAATAATCTTAATAAACACGTCAGAATGAGTGAGATATGGAGACATGGAAGAGAACAAATAGACGGCTTGTGAAAGAAAAAGACAGAAAATGTAACGTAAACTGATAAAATAATAGTTTACTTAAACAAAAGATACACAAAGTAAATCACCATCCAGGAATATATATATATATATATATATATATATATATATATATATATATATCTATATATATATATATATATGGCCTTATCAAGAACGTATGTGTAAGGTTATCCGAAGCAAACACTCAAATCAACCACTATGGTGCTGTACAAGTACTATATTTTGAGATGTTTTGAAATGGATTATTCCCGTGGTGTAATCTCAGGAGTAGGACGATATGATCCTTCGACATGATGACTTGGCCTACTGACCTGGCCCTCAGGAGATCAAGCCATCGTGCCCAAGCGTCGCAACGTCTTGCCTAAAGGGCCGTAACCGTCTTGCCCAAGGGATTCAAATCACGTAAGCTACACTTCGTACGAGAATTCCCTCCTCCCCGCCTCCGTCATCCCCCAATGAGGGGGGGACCAACACAACACCCGAACCTCCTCTCATTACTACCACCCCTGGACACCCATGAATATGACATATATAAATATCCAATCCACAATCACCCGTGTCGGGGAGGCGACACGTCCACAGCGCCGGTGTCATTACGTTTCTCTCACGCTCATAATGAGAATAATAATGATGCGGTTCCCTGAACCTTCCCGGTAAGAGATGGGCATAACTTCTGTATTCAGAGAGGCCGAAACTTCTTCGGCCGTTCCAACCCACAAAAGCCGGCCTGGCGTCCCTTACAAAGTGTTTAGTCGCGCAAATGTGAAAGTTTTTTTCACGAACCGTGGGTCAACGGTGTCAGGTATCTGTGAGACGCTCAGGTTCCATATATTTAGGGCTCAAGATAATTAGATGCCGTAAATTCTTTCCTTCTGAACAGTTCGTTGTTCCAATCACATATATAAAACAAAACTGATTCGTCCTGCTTTCACATCTGGGGAAATTCTGGTTATGTATACTAACTGAACGAGTCCATAGTAATCAATATGACCTCAGAACTTAACCCACTGCTGAGGTAATAATAATAATAATAATAATAATAATAATAATAATAAGAAGAAGAAGAAGAAGAAGAAGTAAAATAATAATAATAACAATAATAATAATAATAATAATAA
>JAYMFT010281632.1:0-24028 GCA_038088735.1 Panulirus argus | reverse complement strand
AAAGAAGATATATGTTTCAAAGGTGGAGGGAACAAGGAGAAGTGGGAGACCAAATTGGAGGTGGAAGGATGGAGTGATAGGGATTCTGAGTGGTCGGGGCCTGAACATGCAGGAGGGTGAAAGGCGTGCACGGAAGAGAGTGAAATGGAATGATGTGGTATACCGGGGTCGACGTGCTGTCAATGGACTGAGCCAGGGCATGTGAAGCGTCTGGGGGTAAACCATGGAAAGGTCTGTGGGTCCTGGATGTGGACAGGGAGCTGTGGTTTCAGTGCATCACACATGACAGCTAGAGATTGAGTGGGAGCGAATGTGGCCTTTTCGTCTGTTTTTCCTGGCGCTACCTCGCTGACGCAGGGGGCGGCGATGCTATTTCCTGTGGGGCGGGGTGGCGTCAGGAATGGATGAAGGCGAGAAAGTATGAATATTAACATGTGTAAGTGTATATGCATGTGTATGTATAGGTATGTATATATGTATATGATGGTTGGTATATGTATATATTGTGCAAATATGTGCATGTATGTATATATGTGTGTACGTGAGTGAATGGATCTTTCCTCGTCTGTTTCCTGGCGCTACCTCGCTAACGAGGGAAACAGCGATCAAGTATAACAAATGAAATTTTAAATGAATATGACCTCTCTCACAGTTTCCATAATCTTGCCAGCTTCACTTCACCTACTTGGTTGATATGCCTGAGAGCAAATTCACGTCAGTCCTCTCTTCAAGGGGCACTTGTGCGCTTACTAAATCCCACCCCTCACCCAAGATCGTGGGCCACAGGAGCTGTAGTTCCCGCCTTCGGCGACGCATCGCCAGAGCCTCTCGTTCTCACTCCTCTCTTTCATGGGTGCTGTGAATGAGAGAGAGAGAGAGAGAGAGAGAGAGAGAGAGAGAGAACCCATGTCGTTCATTATCTACAACGTGAAAGAGCAGAGTGACTGATTCCCCGTCTCTTCAGGTCGTGTAAGTTCTCTCTAATTGATTCGTGTCTTCTTGCAGACGTCCAGGAGACTATCGCCGAAGCTCCCGAAGAGGCGACGGAGTTGGTTCCTGCTGCAAACGAAGCTGTCGACGATGAGGCAGGCGCAGCTGTCGACGAGACGGTTACAGTTATTCCGGACACGGACGCGACCTCTGGTGGTCAAGACGCAGCTGCCGGGGCGCAGATAAAGACAGCTGCCGAAGAAGATGCCGCGGGTTCTCTGTCTGGGCCGCCGCCCGCAAACGAAACGCAAACTTCTCCTGAGGATGCTGGTCCAGAACCGGTCAAAAGAACCAATGGCACTCCCGCGGGAGAGGCAGCCCCACCGCCCGAGGAGGGTACTGCAGAAGATACCACCGCCGAGATTGAAGCTGCGGAGAGCTCGACACTGGCGCCTCCAGGAGGCCAGGGCGAAGATGGGGAAACCGTCGACTCAGCCGCCTCCAACGGTGCCCCCGTAGCGGAGGCGTCTGTGTCTGACGCGGGTGAGGACACAGACGGCTCCAGCCCCCAAGCCGAGGTCGCCGACCCTGACACAAATCCCGCGACCAACGGCAGCCAAGCCGAAGTGAATACGAAATCTACCGAAGACACCACAGGCGCACCTACCGACGTTGTAGAGGGAGACGCCTCCGACGCAGAGGCCCCGCCAGCTCAAGAGGACGCTCAGGCCAACGCGTCGGAGAGCATCGCTCAAGTGATCAGGGCCGATGGGAACTCCACGGAACCCGCAACGGAGCAAGAGGAGGCCTCACCACCCGCGGAGGCCAGCGAGGCTATCATTGCATCATCCTCACAAGGGGCTGGAGAGGAGGAGGACCCATCTCAAGGCGTCACAGACCTGATCACACGAGCCAATGATGACCCCGCAGAGCTTCAAGACGCTGAGGATGCCGCTGCGGGAGACACCCCTGCCGAGGATGCAACTGTACTTCCCGTGCAGAAAGCTGAGGTAGATGAATCCGAAGCTGTCACCATAACGATTAGAGAAGTCATTGAAGATACAACAGAAAGCTCTGGACAGACTGAGGAGGGAGAATCCTCCGTACCGATAGAGGCCGCGGTGGCAGAAGCAACCGATGAGGAAGGAACGGCATCACCCACCCTACTGGAGGCGCAAGAAACCCTCCCAGAGGAGACAACAGAAGCCAGTGTCGATGATACAGTTGAACAGACAGCCCTTCCGCCGAATGCCTCAATAGTGGAGGCCACTGTGGAAAACAACTCCACTGACGAAGCAGCTGAGTCGTCTGCAATTGCGATTGTGGATGAGGGCTTGGCTGAACAGATTACCAGAGTCAATGAAGATACTACAGACGCGTCTCCATCAGCTACGGGGGAAGAGACTCAAGTAATTGTGGAGGCTAATGAGGCTAATACCGAACCCGAGAGTGAAACCGCGCCACCTTCAGCGGGAGCTGACGCAGAAGCCATTGAAGACACCACAGACTCAATTGCAGCGGGTGCCGCAGGGGAAGGAGAAATCGTAGAAGCCGCTGTGGCAGAAGAGAACACCACTGAGTCGGACACTCCAACATCCGACGCAGAAACGTTTCAGAAGAGGACCGCGGGCTCCGCTGGACTGGTGAAGGTTAGCGTTAACGGGGAGACCTACCACGAGCTCCCGTCCCCCCAGCAGGTGTCAACGGACGACAAAGGAGAGGGCAGTCCTGGCAACGACTACTGGCTGAAGATGGACCAAGAGACCCCCGAGCAAGAGGCGGAGAAGGAGTTTGAAAAAGTTGCCGAGAAGTACGGGCTGCGTCCAGCGGCCAATGCCAATCCCCAGGACTCGCCCGCCGAGAAGCAGGAGGCCTCTCCGGATGACAGCACCGGCTACTTCAGCCAACTAAGGCAAGGCGTCGGCAGCCCAGTTGCACGATTCCTCGACGGTTTTTTCTAAAGGTTTGCACCCGCAACAAAGGCAGTGTTTACTGAGTTTTTTTTTTTAACCCCGCGCGCGCGCGCGTGTGTGTGTGTGTGTGTGCGTCATTATCACGACAAATAAGGACAGCAGAAGACAAAAGAAAATATATTACCCTTTAGAAAGTAAGCTTTAGGCCTTGGAGTCTGCTAGCCAGCAGTACCTAACAGTATTATCGTGAACAGCATCAGTAGCAGTAGTAGGGAAGACACCACAGTAGTTGTAGGGAAGACACAGCATTTGACTGGTGGAAGGCTCTCAAGGGACAATAACACTTACCCCCCCACCCCAATCAACCGATCAATCAGTCTTAAACAAGGTATAAATACTGTCATTTCGTTAAGGGGCCAACCAACCAGGCGTGTACCGGTTCTCGTATCTACTACACTCCAGTACTACCGTTGAGGGACCCGTAAGATCACCCTCCGGCCTGCATTGGTCTGGGCATTTCTTGCACGGCTTGTCTTTGAGAGACTGGGTGTACTTGGCTTAAGCTTCCATCGTTCAGGACGGTGGCAGGCGTGTGTGTGTGTGTGTGTGTGATTGTGTGTGTGTGCAGGGCTCCCAGAGGCAAGGAACTTGTCTAGACTTAGAGAAGAGAAGAAGAAAAAAGGAAAAACTACAGAACCAGGAGTACTCTTAAGTTTTCCCAACAACTTACAATCATTCGCTACTTTACACTTAACAGGTTCCTTGCTTTCGGCTGGACCCACATTTGTGTAGTGTTAGGTCATGGTAAAAAAAAAAATACCCACTGGTTTTCAATACATTTTTTTTATTTCTTTTATGCCTATTTATTGTAAACGTAAGAATTCTGTGTACTCTGCGTGATACGTCTGTGCACATGCACCTGACAAGGACTCCTGTAGGAAAAGGTGCATTCGCTCTGAACGGGTGGGCAGTTGAGGAGGACTAGATTCTCCACAACCCGGCTAGTTTCCAACGGACACATTGCATAACCAGTGCAAACTGCCCTCGCCTCCAAGACTTCCATTACGGATCCGGTGTGTGTGTGTGCACTCCATAGACTTAAGGAAGCTAGTTAAGCAATGAATATATCTTTCCCAAGGTGAACCAGGGGTGGGATTTTTCCTCGCTCTTGCGAATGTTACGTTCAATGCTCAGTAATAAGGAAAAAAAATACAAAAAAAAAAATAATGGTAGTTCACATTTTGTTTTATCATCTACAGCCTGTAAACCTTGTAGTCTTGCTCGTAGGCATAAGAGTGAATGTATGCGTGCCAACCAATGGAAATAAATTATTTATTATATCTTGTTTTTCATCCATGACCATCACCTGCCCTACATGCTGCATGACTGTCTACACACATCCAGGCAAATCTTAAATGACCCAGCAGTCAGCATCACTGGTTATTGCCAGGAAAACTTAGTGCAAAACACAATCGCGTAAGGAGCGAAACAAAAGATGGAAGTCAAAATTCGTTCTCCACGTTAAAGACGCTCATTTCCGAATGCCCCGTCCTCTGGACTGTCTATTCAGTTCTCCTACACACCACAATCATCGGCGGAGCAATAAAGAGGAATGCCCTCCACCCGTTCACTCCTCGTGTCTTTCACAACTTATCTCACTTCTCCCGAACATTGCGGACTGTACACGAAGGCATCTACCACACACCAATGCTTTTCCCGCTTCATCCAGAGGGGGTTTAATGCTCTCAATCACAACCCAAAGGTCCTTCCCAACCAACCTGTAAGCCAGGCGGTTCCTATTATAAATAACTGCTGGACATCTATTCGTCACTGCCTACAAACTGTCCTCAGACACGGAACAAGACTGTCCCCTGCAGTGGGTAAAGATTTCCTGTTACTCGCTCGAGGACTTTTAATACCTCAAACTATGGCTGTATTACTTTCTGTAATAAGACATCATGAGTGGAATGTACGAGGGAATTCGAGATGATTTACTACCAAAGTACGTGAAGGTATATTAAAAGATTTTGATGTAAAAGAGTAATAGAATTTCAAGAGCGCAATCTAGCCAAATATTTTGCTTTCAAAATGGTACCAATACAACCAAGGAATCGACTTCAGAATTACAATGAAATGTCGAGATAGATAAAGAACTTAAAACAAATGAATAGAATTATCATCAGAACTGACACCACCATACGAGCAAAAGAATTACTCCTGTATGACGTCTGTCAAAATGATTCACTTAATGGCATCACCTCGTAATAGATGCCTCAGTTAATCAAAGGGAACTGTACTCCCACTGACCACAAAATGAAGACGACGGAAGCCTTACGGACGTAAATCCTAACATCATCTCAATGTACAGACAGTAACAGTGAAAGCTGACAGCAGAATGAAGACGAATGTCTGATCACAACATTCGACAGCCCAGATATCCCTTACAGTGTAAACAATGGCTGGAATGATGTCGGTGTCAGACTATACAGCCCACCCCTAATTCAGTGTTGTAAATGTAAACAATATGGGAATGCTTGGGACAAGTGTAGGAGTGACTATACTGAAACTATGGTTTGTAAGGAATTCCTTGAGACATCCCAGGCATGAAAAAAGGTAATCAACTGCTGTAACAACTGAGGTAAACGCCTTGTTACCTGCTTAGGGGAAAGTCTAGGAGTATGGCTCCTGACACCAGCGTTTAACTAATGTACTTGTAATGGCCTAGCAGCTGTGTGTGTGTGTGTGTGTGTGTACTCTTACCTGACACAACCCCATGTTGTCACACCCACACAGGTCTGCGCTGTTCTGGTCGAAGCTCAAGTCCCAGGTGACATCTGGTGGACGCTACCTGTAAAGGTGTCACCCAGCCTTCCTTCTGGTGTCACCCAGCCTCCCTCCTGGTGTCACCCAGCCTCCCTCCTGGTGTCACCCAGCCTCCCTCCTGGTGTCACCCAGCCTTCCTCCTGGTGTCACCCAGCATACCTCGTGGCGTCACCCAGCCTCCCTCCTGGCGTCACCCAACCTCCCTCCTGGTGTCACCCAGCCTCCTTCCTGGTGTCACCCAGCCTCCTTCCTGGTGTCACCCAGCCTCCCACTCTCCCCCTCACTCTCTCTCTCGCCACTAATGGTGTTCCATTTGCTCCCAGGACGTTGACTTTTACACGCTCGTTCCTCGATTGTTGCTGTCACGTCTTCTTTATCTACTCCGCACTTCAAGTGACGCTCTCCTCGACGGACTGGCTGAATCTCATCACTGATGAGTTCCCTATTTCCTGCACACACACACACACACACACACACACACACACACACAAGCACACGCACACACACACAGCCAATCCCAGCTGTTCATGACCCAACCATCAGACATAAACAATTCGTTCTTCAGCTTAAAAACACTTTGTGAGGGAAAAATATAAAAAGTCACTATTGATCCACCATGGAAGAATCATTCACTATGGTCAGGCACAAATCATCCCCGGGTCATTCGTGACTTATTCCCGAGTCAGTGAGTCACGATGTAACAATCATGACCACTTAAAGTCCCAGTGACGTCACTAAGGAGTCAGTCAGTAATAACATGGTGTCCAGCGCTACAATTCCCTGATTACATTTAACACTAACTAACTAACCAACCGCAAACGAGTTTAACATTAACCAAATTCGTAAAAATGCAATTACTAACGATGAGGAACTCTGCGCCATACTCGGGTACCAGGTACCAAACACTTGTGGGGTCATGCAAAGGAAAAATAAAACCTGGGTCATGCAACATGACAAGTCTCCAGTCATGCACTAAACACCTGCAGGTTATGCAAAGTTGCCTCCTCAGTCATGCACTGACCACTCTTGCTTAATAATGACATCTCCCACTTCTCGCATCACGTTGTGGCCTCAGAGAGAGCCAGGTATTTCACATACACACACACACACACACACACACACACACACACACACACACACACACACCACACACACACACACACACACACACGTAAGCCTCGCCACAACCCACAGGAACCCGACCAGCTACCAGCCATAACTGGTTGGATGTTGGCCCAAGTCATTCGACCACAACCGTCCTCCGCACATTCCCTTTCTCTTACATACGTGCATTTTGCCGGGAATTAAGAACTTCCTGAGGGCAAGACACTACACTGTCGAATGACCATCTTGGGTGCGGTTGCCGTGCGTGAGGAAGAGCTCTCATGCGACTTAGTTTCTCATCGAAGTGAGGTTCTCACTGCTGATGCCTCGGCGTCCACACCAGTTTGGTGGTGTCGATCCCCTCCTACTGGTTCTTAAGCCCTAGTGACCTAAGCCGCTTATATTGGTGACTCCCGTCCCTCACCACACGAGTCCTGCCATCCTACTACCCACGTCCTTAAGGATCAGTTGAGTCCTGCTTCATTCCGACAGCATCCAAGAGCCTGGTGATCCGTTTCTCGTGTCTCGCCTTCACCGCGTCATTGTGGTGAGCTCGCCAGCACGGAAGGCCTGGTGCCCCCGCAGCTCACTGCTTGTTAGGCAATGACTCGTTCACTTCCTGACGTGTGGGTTGGCACAGCGGACGCATCTCTCAATCGCGGTTATTTACTCAGCGGCTTTTTCGTACATAAGACACGTCTCTCTCGAGTGACTTGAGGCTTGAGTGGGGGTGGAGCAGCCTCGTCGCCAAGCTGGGCAGGTTCCGTCAAGCTGGGGAACACGTCCATCGCTTGACACGATCCGTAGGAAAACAAGATTTGAAAAACAAAAAACAACTCGATTCTTTTATGACTCTATCTCTTATTATCTTATTCCGTCACGGTGTCTCTATTGACTCGCAGGCTACAGAATCAAGATCTCACTTTCTAAGGGCCTCAACTTGAAAACAGCTGCGGAGTAATTGGAATTCAGCTTATATCTACATCGGAGACCCGGGGTGGAATGCAAATTGGTGGGTTGCGTCCCATTGCGAAACCTGAGGCGTTTATGTGCGCACCTGTTTGCTGCCAGACACTCGCTATACACAAACCCATCGCCTGCTACTCCACCTTAGTCAAACCCCAATACCTCTCGACCCTGGTTAATCTCCCGTCCAATGCTAACTCTCACCCCGTACCAAATCCTTCCACATGGCCATGCCGTAGCCACAACCACCTCCTCCAACCTGTATTCTGTCTCTGTCCTTGTAATATCTCTTGAAGATTATATGATGACTCAACAACACTTGCCTCTCAACTCCCTCGGGAGGCGAGCCGCATGACCCACTAACTGTCTTAGTAAACACCATCACTTCCAGACACGATCTCCTGCACTCACGACCACCAAGCACTTTATAACCTTTCCGTGCATATCGAGAGTAAATTTCTTTTTTTTTTTTTTCTAACGCTGGAGATTCCAGTCACGGACAAAGGTCCACATCAAGGCCGGGTCTTAAGCGTTAAATAGAGAGAGAACATTTGGATTCTTTTCATCCAGCATACTTCATGAAATAAATTTGTAATATATATATATATATATATATATATATCAACTGAAGAAGGAAAGTCAAAGAAGGGAAGTTTGGAGACTAGATCCCAATGCCAAACCCAGTCAGAAGCTTTGGACATTCCCTCAGACTGTAACATACGATTCCCCAGAGACTCTTAACAACACAGGACGGGATACCAGCGCTGGATCTCGCCTCGCGGAGGCCATAAGGATGGTCAGAGAAGGGACCCTGGGATTCAGGACGCTAAAGGATATTCAAAGGATGAGGAGAGATCAGAAAAAAAAGAAAAAGAACACTGGAAATAGCGAGAAGGCACCGTAACAGGTCGATGGTTGGAGGGGGTTTGACTGATAGCCAGTCAACCTTTTGGAATGGACTGTACCAATGTTTGCTTCCAGGAAGAAGGAAAAGCTTTGGGTTTTTTTTAAGGTAAAGCGGGACTAGCAACACTTCCGCGGTGCTAGAGAGGAAAAAGGGCGGTAGAGGACAAATGTTAAAGACATTTTCCAGACTTCCAGAACCATGAGGATTTAACAAGCGTCCTGTGTTGGAAACACACACACACACACACACACACACACACACACACACACACACACAGTCCTCCGAGACAGCACCGTGAGTTGATGATTAACAACTGACGTAAAGGAGATTGATGAGAACATCCATACGACTCTGGCCAGCGGGTGACCACTTGGCGTGGCATCTCACCGGCTGCAGCCAACACCAAGACCTCACTCAGCCAGGTGGAGTATCATGCGCCTGACTGTACACACGCCGCGGTAAATACAGGCTTTCCCATCCTGCATGGCAATCCTCTAGGCTGACCTCTGTCAGCTACGGAGGCACGACTGATAAGGTCACTGTTCGGGAAAAAAGAAACTTGTCATGAGGTCAACCGTGCCGGAGGAGAGGTCAGCTTTCCCAAAGCGGTCAGCCTGCTCTCCCCACGGCGACGGAGGGAAAACCAGTTTACTAAGAAGCACCAGCTGGGGCTGTTACGACATCACGGCAAACGCCGCTAGGACCCAGCACACGTCACCAGGACGCTAAGACCCAGCACACATCGCTAAGACCCAGGACACGTTGCTAGGACCCAACGCACGTCACCAGGACCCAGGACATGTCGCTAAGACCCAGCACACGTCGCTAGGATCCAGCACACGTCGCCAGGACCCAGCACACGTCGCTAAGACCCAGCACACGTCACTAAGACCCAGCACACGTCACCTGAACCCAGCACACATCGCTAGGACCCAGCACACGTTGCCAGGACCCAGTACATGTCACCTGGATCCAGTACACGTCACTAGGACCCAGCACACGTCGCCAGGACCCAGCACACGTCACCTGGACCCAGCACACATCGCTAGGATCCAGCACACGTCATTAGGACATAGCACACGTCGCCAGAACCCAGCACACGTCACCTAGACCCAGCACACGTCATCTGTACCCAGTACACTTCACCAGCCCAAGCACACGTCACTAGCCCCAGCACACGTCAGTAAGACACTGGCCGTTGAAAATAAAAGGAGAGGATTTCGAAGAAGTTGAACCGGTCGGGTAGTGATGATGACTGGAAGGCAGCAGTTAATATGATTCCCTCCAAGAACGAGTAAATAGGTACACACCGTCAGCATACGTCAGGAGGCCTAGTGTCGTCAGCACACGTCAGTCAGACCTCTTATCACAACACCACACGTCAGGAGGTCTCACTATCACCACCACACGTCAGTCAGACCTATCATCACTACACGTCAGTCAGACCTCCTATCAACACTACACGTCAGTCAGAACTCCTATCATCACTACACGTCATCCAGACCTCCTATCATCACTACACGTCAGTCAGACCCCCTATCACCACACCACACGTCAGGAAACCTCACTATCAAAACTCCAAATCAAATTTTCCAAAAAAATTCCTGTGCGGTTCAGAAATCATGGCACCACCAGGACTCATGACAATCCTTCCCCTCCTGAAACTGATCGTGAGCCAACCCCCCCCCCCCCCCCCTACACACAAATCACCAGGGGGGTCCAGGAGTTCACCAGGATGCAGCAGAGGTCACTAAGCCCCTATCCATTTCACCAGCCAACAGCTATATACATCACCAGGGCTCTGCAAAGGATGAGTATCGTATCCTCTGTCTTGTAGTTGAACTTTCTAGCTGTAACATCCATTTAGCTTTATGCTACACAGATAGGCATTGCTTTTTTTATCGTATCCTCTGTCTTGTAGTTGAACTTTCTAGCTGTGGAAGCTAACATCCATTTAGCTTTATGGTACACAGACAGGCATTGCTTTTTTTTTTTATGTTGAAGGCTCCAGTCACGGACAAAAATCCACATCATGGTCGGGCCCTGACTGAAATATAGAAAGAATTAAGAAACGGAAAAAGAAACGAAGGGGACGTATATTTGAGGTCGGTACTGATAATAATCACTCCAAATTTCATGCAGAGATTTACCAAGCAATTTTAGTACCCAATATTTACAGGTTGGCACCAAGTTACACACCTTTAAATTCTGCTTATGTTAAAATGCCCCTTTCCATGTCTCTGCTCACTCTATCAGTTTAATCTAAACCCCTCCGTATCTTCAGGTAATCTGCATTTATATTGGCTCTGTTTCCCAGTTTTGGAGTCATCAGAAGACCCTCCCTGGCGCATATCAACAAGGCACGGTTGCAGGTCACCCGAAAACCGGCTCGGGTAGTCACCAGGCCCACCAGGTAACGGCACAGGTCACCATACCAAAACGTAGTGAAAGTCCACCGGGCAGTGAATAATGCACCCACCATAAAGACTCCCATACGAAATGGAAGGAACAACATTTCTTTCGGAGTTAATGATCTCGTTACGATTACATCCTGAAAAAAAAAGATAAAAAACGTAACACATTAATCTGACATTCAGTTCATCTTTAAGTCTAACTCACATGTGATACACGTCCGTGGCAGAAATAGCCATGTTTTTAACCATATATTGAAAGGAAAAAGTTGAAGCGCATTTTGTGAGAGTTACCCCTACGAAGTTCTTTTTTTTTTCTTCTTTTCCTTATGGGGTGACTTAAGTAAACGAGACTCCTACCGATGAGGGAGGAAAGTGAAAGGAGTGTGTCTTCAGGAGGAAGTGCAGGTGAGTGAGGTGTGAACAGGGACGAAGGGTGTTAATCTTGGTTATTCTACAAGCGTGGGTGTGGCCATGGCTGGGGTATGAATGAGGAGGAAAACTGGAATCCTCTCTCACTGTTGCCACATCCATCGGTATGGTATAGGCGTGCGGAAGGGACGGACGCTGGGTGGCGCGTAGAATATGGAATTCGTCTGTTCACTGATCACTGAAACTTTCCAATCAAATACTGAGTCTTTTTCCCCTTTCATACTCCCTACATCCAGCTTCCATAGGGAAATCGCTAATTTTTATGTCAGGTATGAAGTATATAATGTGTAAAGCAGAAAAAAATGCATTTGATTAAAAAAAATCATTAGTTAATTCTATCATGGCTTCATCCGTTTTCTGTAAGGTACCGAAGGAGATCCGATACTTCTACAGCTGACAATTTGTCTTTCGGAATCCATAAGCCCGACACAAGTCAAGGTAGCGGACAGTGCAGCATAAATTGGCTATGGACTGTGTTACGTTATCAAGCACGAATGACACTGCGAGTGTATCGTTATTAGACCCGCCTGGACAAGGGCAGCAACGTGTACAGCAGGAGTGACTGTGGACCATTCTGACTACGTTCAGAAGAAAGAGATATGCATGAACGTAAAATAAAGGACGCATGTTTGAGAAGCCTTTTCCAAATGGGGTTGAGGTAACAAGAGGAGTGCCATAGGGGTCGGTTCTGTGGCCATTAATCTTCTTGATCTATATCAATGACTTGCCTGAAGGTATGGGATTCCTACCTGAATACGTCTGCAGATGATGCAATGGTCATTGAGGAAAAGCGAGGAGGATTGCATCAGCTTATAAGTGAACCTAAACAGACCCCAAAGCTGGTCTGAAATGTGGTTGATGATGTTCAGCCCGAGTGTGTGAAGGACTTTGGAGTCGATCCTCCCTAACCTATTGCCAGGGTCCCGTATTTGGAAAATAGTTAAGAGATATCAGAAAAGCTTTCAAATATAGGGATGAGGAAATATTTAGCAAGCTACTCATATCCAACATAAGACCAACACTAGAATATGCTTCTCAGGTTTATTCACCACACCTTAGAGAAGCACAGAGAGCTCATAAAGAAGGTCCAGAGGAGAGTAGTCTAGATGATGCCAAAATTCAGAAAGCTAAGCAACAGAGAAAGGCTTGAGTCTTTAAATTCACCCAAACTCGAAAGAATAAACTTGAGAGGTGACCTGATTAGAACCTTTAAAACTTATCAAAATAAATTTATGAGGTGGACAGTGAATAGTTCTTCGAGAGATGTAGGGATGGTGAGCAACCAGAAGACATAACGTGAAAGTAAGCAACAAGCTTGTTAAAAAAGGATGTAAGGAAGTACTTTGACAGTGTAAGAGAGGTGGATAAATGGAACAGAATGACTGAGGACATGGTTAATGCAGACACCATACATAAATTTAAGAGGTTGCACGATAGTCGAGAATGTTCCAAAGATGGGTACCCCACGAGTGTAAAAAATCTTCACCATACAGTGCAAATAGGTAATTACAAAAGGTAATCGCGCACACAGATACACACACACACACACACACACACACACACACACACACACATATACACACACGCACACGCACGCACGCACGCACGCACAAAGCTCGAGAAAGTGGAGGAAATAATTGAAAAACAAAACCAGAAGTTAGCAAAGCTGGAGGAGGAATAAGAAATCGAGGCACCAAACTGAATAACATGAAAGTTGCCGTCGAAAGAGAGAGGGGAACTGGGAGCATTGCAATATACAATCACTGAGTACGAATACAGATTGAAATTAGTTGAGGGGATGTTAGGAATACAGCCAGATGAAAACAGTTCAAACGATTAGAAAGAAAAAAAAATCAGAAGGGTCTTTTTCTCAATGTCCTATAGGTCTATGAACAAGAGGAAAAGCCCATAGCACAGAGCTCACAAGCTTATGAAAACATTAGATAGGGAAGAGGAGGAGGAGCAGGAGGAATCTCCAAGCTTGACCAACAGACTCGGAGCGTGAAGAGTGATGCAGCGGAACACAGACCTGAGGACAATGACGTAGAGGTACACAAGGAAACTAAGTGAAGCTGTTGAAGGAATAATAAGCACTTTTGAGAGAAGGAGCAGTTGGAGAAATTTATGGTCACGACACCCTCCCTTAATACCACTCCCTCCCATTTTAAGCACCACACTCTCCCTCACCACCACTACTCCCTCACTCTATAAGTACCACACCCTCCCTGACCACCACAAATCCTTCACTCCCTGATCACCACACCCTTGAATGATGGCTGCCATTGTTGGGGTATAACCACTCATCCTGCCACTCCTTACCTCTCTTTATCTCCCATACTGCTGGCAAAGTCTTCCCGCCCAACAGTCAAATGCTTCCAGTACGCATTTCACCTCAGCAGCCAACAGTTTCCATGCTGCCAAGGAAACTGATGAATTACTGCTACCTGTGTATGAGGGTTAGTCATCGTACGTCAAGCAACTTCCTCATACGTCTACAGACGGGAGACAGACAGACAAACAGACAGGACGGCATTTCTGTGGTACAGAAAACGAGTAAATGAATTAAATCTACTTAATAATGATATTGTAAAAATGGAAAGAATACACACATTAAAAAGAAATGTGTGACAGAGAAATTTCAAGGGAGTAGGACCCAGGTACGCAAAATGCCCTCCCCTACAATACAAATAGGTAATTAACACACACACACACACACACACACACTGACCATAACTCAGCACCTGCCCTCCCGTGGTCGGGCCTACATGGGTTCGAATCCTGGGCACGGCAGTCGGCCCACATCCAACCTAAGTGTTCATCCTCCTCTTGGGGCTTGTCGATAAATGGGTACCTGGCTTTGGCTGGGTTTTGTGTGTATGTGTATATATACACACATAAGAGTAATGAAATGACACATACGGTATATACAATATCAAGAGACGGGGCAATATGAGTTTAAAAAAATCTCCCAGTAACACACAAATAACAATCATATAAACACTAGGTACAAATATAGTGCAGGTGTTAACTATCATTAATTTTTTCCTTGTTTCTGGCAATTGATACACTTCCTTGTGCGTATATACTGAGGACCACTTGTCGATAACCCAGCACGTTAAATCCAAGTCCACGTAAGTGAAGGGATAATCCTCTCACTCATTTTCTCATATGTCGACTAGAGGAACGAGTCTGCGAGAACTGAAAACCCTGGGAGCGGAAGTTTCTTGAAGGAGTTTCTCGTTAGTGTGGTAATTAAGTAATGGTTAGGAAACCAGAAGCGTAGTTGTTGAGGAACAGGTCCTCAGGCAAAACCCCAAGTGCTCTATTGTCAGTCAGTGAGGGCGCGACACAGTGTTCCATCATGTTAATCCAATGACAACTTTTTTTTTTTTTTGCTCCTTTTGTATTATAAACTAGGCGACTGAGGTCATGTCAGCTGTGAGGCAACATCTATTTATATGCTCGTGTGACAGAACTTTCAACATTTTTCACACACACACAAAAACATAATTAAAAGATTCGTATCACGACTCATATGTTAAAGTTTGGTCAGCGGAGAAATATGGGTACTCAGTGTAGTTACATAAAAGCGTACGAGTGATTCTAACTGAAGGGGGTCACTTTACTGGACAATAGGAAGGCCACTTCCGTTGCAGCGAGAATTCCGACTCGCTAAAATAATTGCCCTGTGAGTGTAGGTGAGCGTTTTACGGAGTATGATTGATATGTATGTTTAGTAGCACCTTACCGAGGTGGGTCACACCTGTCGCATTGCAGGGTCGCACTTGCCGTACCAAAGTTATCTGGGTCACACCTGTCGCACGACAAGGCCACACCTGACGCACCGAGTTGGGTCACACCTGTCGTACAACAAGACCACACCTGACGCACCAAGTTGGGTCACACCTGTCGTACAACAAGACTACACCTGACGTTCCGAGTTGGGTCACACCTGTCGCACAACAAGGCCACACCTGACGTACCAGGACGAGATGGGTCACACCTGTCGTACAACAAGGCCACACTTGACACACCAGGACGAGTTGGGTCACACCTGTCGCACAACAAGGACACACCTGACGCATCAAGACGAGCTGGGTCACACCTGTCGCACAACAACATTCCGGGCCATTTCTTTCTATTCCAATCATCACGATTCTCTCCAACCTATACACAATGGGTTATTAACGTAATCAGTTATTACGGTGATGCTTGAGCTCGTTAACGCTTGTTAACGTTGGACACGATACGGTCATTGTGCAGGAGGCCATTATACGGGGTGGATAATCACGATAAATACTGTCATTAAAGCATACCTGGTCATTACAGAGCAGGTAGCAGATATACGTCACGGAGGTATGTAGAGGGCATGTGTAAGAGAGGAGGAGAGGGTAGGGCAGGGTAAGGATGGAGGGAGGGATGGGAATGAGATGGAGTGAGAGTCTCAGTAGTGAAAGGCTGCAGTGTCCATCCTACCGTTGCATACCCACCATCGTGTGTGTGTGTGTGTGTGTGTGTGTGTTACGAGGAGAGAGGTTTGCACTAGTGTGTGTGTGTGTGTGTTACGAGGAGAGAGGTTTGCACTAGTGTGTGTGTGTGTGTGTGTGAGTTTGTCTGTGTGTGACACTACCCATTTGCACATTACAGGGCGAGACATTTACATTCGTGAGAGCCGCCCCCAACCCGTCCCTCTTACTTCCTCTGCCAACAGGATCGTTGTGAGTCGTCGGCAATTTACCCACAGTCTCCTCTGCTGCGACAGATCCAGCCATCCAGCCAGCTTAAGCTAAAGCTAAACGAGTGATCACCATCTGCATTCCTTCTTGACCATTCCCATTCTCCACGTCTGGCCATGGGGCCGCCCCCTGGTAACTTCGGCAACTGCTGCGCCTCGTGAAGGACTTGTTTTGTTGACTACTGTCAGTCAGCGCCATCTAGCCGATTCGGGAACTGAAAAAGGCTCTTTTATCAGGTCACCCCTCTCTCTTCTTTCTTCCACGGCGGACAGCCTTTTGTTAGCCCTCAAGCTTTCACTGTGACTCACTTCCCTTAGTTCGGGTTACCGTCTCGCGTGCCCTTTCTCTCCACCCGCTCAGTCCAAACTTTCGGCTTCTGTTGGTCCTGTGGCCTGATGTAAGGGGTCGTAACCCACCTCTATTCCAAAAGCTTACCGTATATTTTCTTAGCCATACGCTTCAAAGCGATTCTAATATGTCGCAACACGCAGTTCACGCCTTTCATAAAAATTCTCCTGAGGTATGGTTCTCTGAGACAGATTAGGCACAATGTCGACGCCGACTGAAGTCTCCCTTAGGTATAGATTCCTGTAGTTTGTCACCCATGTGTGTGTGTGTGTGTGTGTGTGTGTGTGTGCTGAATTATCTTCAGGGTACAGGGAAGGGAGTTCTACATCTCCTGATCTTTATCAACTACCACACTGCTTTCTAAACCTCTGTTATGTTGTCTGCCACGGTTTCATTACTCGTTCTACCACAACCATCCGGTACTTACTCTTACACTACCAAAGTACTACTTTGCAACTTTTCTAACACGTGTTCCGCTCTATCTCAAGTTAGCCTCCCGTTCTTCTACCTTTCAGTTCTATAAAGAACAGTTGACATCATCGTAATGATTTAAAAAACAATTTTGCTTAAGTCTGTGGAGTTTCCACGATTATGCCTCCTCTTTTGGGAGTCTGAATTTATCTCTTTTTATTATATTCTCCTTTACCACATAATCGAACTAAAGCATTGACGTGATCACTTTCTTCTCCAGCTGGTGTATCAAAAATGATATTCTCAGATTCCATGCCAGCATTCGTCAAAACACGATCCAGTAATACCACTGTGTCAGTCCCTCAGTCTCGAGTGATCACCGACATGCTGATGTCGGAAATCTTTTCCTGTATACACAGAATTTGTCTCCATGACTCTCTGTCTCCAAGAGAACCAAAATTCTCCCAGTCTATTCACAAGAGAAATCTCCAGTTATTGAAATGTAATATCTCTGAAGGAAAGTGTGCTTCACTGGCCCCCGTGTATCATCCTGATTGCTTCTTCCTAGTTATATTGTTACATATGATCCGTTTCAGCAGCATTCCCTCGAATATTAAAATACATTATCCACAACACTAAACCATTTTTTGAGGTTACCCTTCCTATCATGTACTGACTGGCCGGGCCATTTTACAGTGTTTCCTGACGCTTACTAAGAAGACTAACTATCTTCCTCTTCCTTTGTCTCATCTTTCCTTCCTTTCCGGCATGAATCACTTCAGACAGATCAATTGAGATTCCATCTATTTAACAAGTTTAGTCTCCACTTACTCCATACACATCAGGTCTATTTCACCTAGTTTACTCCTTCAACGTCAGCTGTCCTCCACGTATCAACTAGTCCATCTACATTCATATACATTACTGTCGGCGTGAAGTTCCCATCGCTTCGGATACCTGACCCCTCCTGAGGTCCGTCTGGCCTCATCGAGCGTCCGATGATGAGTCTCAGTCTCTGCCTTTCAGAAGTATTCTCCACTTCTCATTACATCATCTCATGGTCCATCACCTCTGATGAATATGAGCCTGAATTCCTCCTTGCTTGCAAGTTGTTGTGTTTCCAGCCTGCTTGCCTGCTTGACCCCCTCCTGGGTACGTAACTCCATATATAACGTAAACACATTACTGACTGTCCCCTTATGTCTTTCCTTTCTCCAGCCTTTCCTTTTTGGCTAGGTGATGGCCTTCACCCAGGCCAAAATTCATCAACTGGTTACATTTACTTGCTTCTCCAAGTTCTCGATTTTGGTGCTACCGTTTATCTGTCAATTCCTGCAGTGTTATGAGCTACCACGTCTCTCGTTTTGTCTAACATCTCCCCTAATCTTTCCTTATAACTGTGATATATCAATTCTGTTACCATCTTTGTTCCACTCTTCCAGACCTTCTCTATTATCTCTTTGTGCTTCTTAAAGTCCGTTGACTAAGCCTGAGGAATCATATTCTAGTTCTGGCCTACTGTAGGACGTGAACAGCTTGGTGAATATTTCCTTATCCATATACCTGAAAGCTATTTTAATATTTGCCACCAAACACTCTCCTTTACTGTTCTTGGAAGTTAAAGCTTTGGCGCAGGCTAGAGACGATGTACGCCTCCCAGAGTCCCTCTTAAGCACAGATTCTTGCAGCTTATTTCCTGATGGATACTCACACTGAGGCCTTCTTTCACTGTGTCCCATCCCAAGTACTTTACTCGGGTAATTTTCATCAGCCATCAAACAAACTTTGGAGTTTGTCTTGGTCCCTTTATAAGATGATGCAATCCTCCTCGCCTCTTACTTCCTCCGCGACTATGGCATCATCTGCAAACACATGCAAGTAGCAAACAAGTTCCTTCGCCAAGTAGTTCTCGTATATCTGGAAGAGCAATGGTCCCAGAACAGAACCCTGCGGCACATAACTGATGACTTCAACTCATTTTGAGGAGGCTCCTCTGATAAGCGTCCTCTGTACCCTTCCACTAAGATTAGTCCTCTAGTAACAGAATTAGCCTCCCCCTTATGCCTGCCTGAAAATTCAGTTTCTTTACGCACTTCCTCTGTGGTACAGTGTCAAATGCTTTCTGGCATTCTAGATACAGACAATCCATCCAGCATTATCCTTGTCTAAAACAGAGTACACTCTCTTGTAGAACTCTTATACACTCGTTTACACATGATTTCCATTCCCTGAATCCTGATCGATTGTCACTAACGCAGTTTCTGTTCAGCAAGAAGATCTTTCTTTCCTTCATAGTTATCTTTTCCAGTACCTTCCACACCAGGCATATTTGAGAGACTGGCCTGAAGTTCAGCGGATCCTCCCGGTCTCCTTTCTTACTAATACGTATAAAGTTTCCCCTTTTCCACTCCTTTAACACTTTACATTTTCCAGCGACGCCTGAAACAACTTTTCAAGTGGTCCGTCAAGTGTATCTGCACACATCCTCAGCACATACAGAGACACTTCATCGGGACCACGAGTCTTATTTGGGTTGAGACGCTTTAAAAGACCCTTTAGTATTCTCTTTATGCATTTCTAAGTAAAATTTTCTTCGTTCCTTTCTCCTTATCATGCAAAATGCTCTTTCCTCTCTCTTTCATACTTTACCAAAACTGGCTGGCTGGAGTGCAGCCTTCATCTTCTCCACAACCCATCGCGAAGCTCCTTTCTCTCTTTACCATCTACTATAGAACCCTATTCATCCCTCTGTCTCTATTTGAGGCTAGAGGTACCCATGTTCCTACTCCTTCACCATAAATGCAACAGTACTTTCCACCTCGATGCCCTGGTTCCCGGCTGCTGAACTGCACTTCCCAATACATGTCACACAACACAAATGACTTAGATGCAGCTTTCATGATGACAAAACTCCTCTTTTAGTCTGGTTTCATCATTGGTATTCTTACGTCCTCATTTATCATGTAATCAAATTCAAGTATGACACTCTCACTTCCTGCAGTTGGTTTCATATATTGATATTCTACATTTCCATGCTTTTAAATGTGAAAGTAAGATTTGGTAATGGTGGTGTACCACTTTCTCTAATGCTAGTGCGTTCAGTGGCACGCCGGTTCGGGAAACCTTCCTAATACACTCTAAGAATTTGTGTCTCCGTGACTCTCTCTTTTTCCGTGTTAATCCGAACTCCTCCTACCAGTCTATCTACTTATAAATGATGCCCCAAAAATTTGCACTTTACGATTTTTTTAGAAATACGTGTCACACTGCATTAAGTGTCATCCTCATTGTTCCTTCATAGTATGATTGCATATCTGTTCTGGTTCACTGAGATTTTTAGGGGATTATGTATTATCATCACTATGCGCTTCTTTCCTACTGTTAATCTTTTCCCATTCAGGACTGTCTCGAATGCGCCATCTTCCTGTATCTCCTGACACATAGGCCCATCTCCTATCAAAAGGGCCACGCCTTCTCCTTAGTCTTCTCTTTCCTCCTTGTCATCAAGTAACCCATCAGCATAGAACAGGTGAGGTCTTACATCTTTACTAACTTTTGTCTCCACGACTCCAGCAGTATCAGGTGTAATTTTCCCTAATACGATCCTTGAATTCCAGCTCTTTACCAATTACGCAACATTTGCAAATATTACCTTCAGTCTGTCATTAACATCACCTATAATTCTTGACCTCTGTGCTCTACTAACTGGTGTGGCTGCTCTATCCTCTTGCCTCATTTGATGTCTCATGTCTTTTATTTTTTGCCTTCTGACTGTAATGTTTTTTGTCATCTGACTGTAGTCTCTCCCCAGGTATTTGTTCCACAACGCCAGGCATTATGCTCTCATTCTCTTCATCAGTCCTAGATATTGTTACTGCTACCTCTCCTCTCCTATCACTAGTCGCTGGTCTCTGTGTTCTTGGAGGCGAGGCATCCAGAGACAACCATTCTGGCCCGTTTTTCTGCTGCTTTTCGCTTTTTATACCTTCCATCCTCTGGTTCCACTCCTCCTGAATCTCCTCAACTGATTCAACTCTGTTTCAACTACTTTGGTTATAGCTTTTGAATTCCCTAATCTCCTTTCCCATCTGATAACACTTTTTAATGATCCTTAATTTGATTCCTCCGTTTTCGTTTCCTCTTATGACCCTATTTCTTTGTAATTTCAAGTAATTTCCCCAACCTTATGGTCTCAGAAGTCTCATCCCTTTTCTTCTCCGTTCAACCAAAAGCTTACTCCTGTTTGAATACATTTCTTATTCACAAAACTTCAGAAGTTCTTACCCACCTTGGCTCTGGGCTGTTGGTATACTAAACCAGTTTTTAAAATTCCCTTTTTTTTTTTCTTTTTACATTCTGAAGGTCATGAGCAGCATCTCCACCCAAAAAACTTACAACCCACCTCATTCGAATGAGCTTCTGCACGACCAATTGTTATAAAATAAGGAAACAAAAACAATTCTGCTATTGATAGCCACATCAGCTGGCAGAGTAACCTCTTAGTAATATCTTATTTTTTCTCCCCTTTCAATCACTGTCATCGTCCTCCATAGATTTTCTCCTATACACTCATTCACTCACTTCATATAAATTACTTAAACTATCCTACGGATATGTTCTTTTTGTAAATAATATAATTTAAGGTATTTCAACTGCCCAAACAAGGCGACACTCCTCAAACAATCGACCTGAAATCTCTGGTCTTCTCACACCAACACTTCTCGTATGCTCTCCACTCGTCCGCAGTGGAAAGAAACGTTTCCAGACACATTTACTTCTGACGCCTCTCTTCAATCTATGTCCTCCCCTGACCTATGCCTGGAGACGCTCATGTCCATCTAGTTTTTGGCCAGAAGTGAGAGACGCTTTGTCTGTCTGTCTGTCTGTCTGTCTGCCGTTGGCCTGGTGGTGCTTGAGGTAGGTGATATTTGTGTGTGGTGGCGTGTGTGTGTGGTGGAGATTGTGTGAGGTGGTGTTTGTGAGTGGTGGAGTTTGTGTGTGTGGAGGTACTTGTGTGGCGGTGTTACCTGTGTGTGGTGGTGTTGCTTGAGTGTGGTCATATTTATGTGTGGTGTTGTTGTCTGGAAGTGGTGGTGCCTATGTGTTGCGGTGGCGCTAGTGTGTGGTGGTGCTTCTGTGTGGTGATGACTGTAGTGGTGGCGCCTGTGAGAGTTGCGTGACCACGTGATTGGTCGTGACGTCATTCAAACGTTCTTGCGTCATCGATGACCCTGTCCTGTGGTCACACGGATTGCTCGTGCGATAATACGACACTAGCTTCCCAATGAGCCGTGTGGTCTCATCAGTGGTGGATGACCTGGGCGAGGAAACTCGTTTGTTGGATGACCTGGGTGAGGGAACTCATCTATTGGATGACCTGGGCCAGGGAACTCATCTCTTGGATGAAACTGGGTAGAACTCATTTATTGGATGAGCTGGGTGTGTAAACTCAACTGTTGGATGACCTGGGCGGGGGAACTCATCTGTTGGATGACCTGGGAGAGGGAACTCATCTGTTGGATGGCTAGGGAGAGGGAACTCATCTGTTGGATGACACTGGGCGAGGGAACTCATCTACTGGATGAGGCGGGCGACGGAACTCAACTACTGGATGACCTGGGCGAGGAAACTCAACTACTGGATGACCTGGGCGAGGAAACTCAACTACTGGATGACCTGGGCGAGGAAACTCATCTACTGAATGACACTGGGCGAGGGAACTCATCTGTTGGATGACTTGAGCGAGGGAACTCATCCACTGGATGACCTGGGCAAAGGAACTCATCTACTGGATGACCTGGGCGAGGAAACTCATCCAATAAGCCCTTCCCAGCAACCACACACCTTCACACAACTTGGAACTTATTATATCTCAATGCAGACACAAAAGTTTAGTCATAAATGTTTTCAGATACAGAGGTAATTTTTTTATTCTTTTTCTTTACATTCTCGTGATTCCAGATATTCACCACGAGCCGTTGGGAAACGTTTGTGGCAATGAGCACGAGGTTGATGCGGCGGGGCATACATTCTCCCGGATGACTGGCAGGAAATGGTGAGGGAGGAAAGATGTTCTCCGTCAGATGTCGCTACCTGGGGGCGGGTGTGCGTGCGTGCGTGCGTGCGTGTATGTGTGTGTGTGTGTGTGTGTGTGTGTGTGTGTGTGTTGTCGTCAGGTGTCGCTACCTGGGAGACGTCTCGTCAGGTGTCTCTACCTGGGAGATTCTCGTCATACACGCTACCTGGGAGACGTCTCGTTAGATGTCGCTACCTGGGAGAGGTCTCGTCATACGTCGCTACCTGGGAGACGTCTCGTTAGATGTCGCTACCTGGGAAAGGTCTCGTCATACGTCGCTACCTGGGAGACGTCTCGTCAGATGTCGCTACCTGTGAGACGTCTCGTCATACGTCGCTACTTGGGAGACGTCTCGTTAGATGTCGCTACCTGGGAGAAGTCTCGTCATACGTCGCTACCTGGGAGAGGTCTCGTCATACGTCGCAACCTGTGAGACGTCTCGTCATACGTCGCTACCTGGGAGACGTCTCGTCATACGTCGCTACCAGGGAGTAATCAAGCGATTCCAGTCAGGCGATGCGCCCCTGTGCTGGAGAGGAGAGAATCAAGTTAACCTGCGGACGACCCACAAAGTGAGGCGGGCACCCCGAGGACTGGCGTATCCCAGGAACCTGCCTGGTGGGATGCGAACCTGCCTCGCCCTCCGCCCTCTGCCTCCCAGCTGTCTTCGTTGCGTTTCTTAATCCCAGCACCTGAGCGGGAGTCGCTGTTCTCGGCGGGCCGGTGGCGGGGGCGCTCGACCGATACCTTCTGGAGCCTGCCCGAGACAGATACACGAGCAAGGAGGGGAAAGTGAAAGTGTGTCGGGAAAGACGATATACTGACAGGGGGCTTCATTGCAGGAGATGCTGGGAATGGACGGGTGCTAGGAGGGTGGAGTGAGAGGTCCCTAATGTGGTGGGGGAGAGAGAGAGAGAGAGAGAGAGAGAGAGAGAGAGAGAGAGAGAGAGAGAGAGAGAGAGAGAGAGAGA
>JAYMFT010281621.1:0-10482 GCA_038088735.1 Panulirus argus | reverse complement strand
TATATATATATATATATATATATATATATATATTCACTACAAGGCAGTCCCTGATCATAGTGAAGAAGAAGTTATGGAAATAGTTTGATAGTCCGAAGAATAAGAGAGAACATGGGATTTATCCTACTGAGTATTGAAGAAATTGTTAAGCATGCTTAAGAAAACAGTATACACACTTTTAGATGCCGAATTGTCATCAACTTTGTTTTGAAAATGGATGAGGATAATAGTCATTTTCAGGCTGAAACTATGAAATGAGAGCCTATATAGTATAATCCCAGATCCATGCAGTGCTAGAATCTTACGTTAGGTATAGGGTCCGGCAAGATATATTAACAAAAAGCCATACAGACGTAACTAGGTCTGCTTGGAGGAGGGCAGATGAAGATATTGTGAGTGGGTTGAGGGAAGAGATATCAGAGAAAAATTTAAAGAATCAACTGGAAAAAAATATATATTGGAATCATGGCCAGTGTTAAACAAGATAGGAAATTACGAGAGTTGAATGAGGATTAAACATCAATGGAATTTAGTTCAAAAAGAAAATGAATAGTGTCATCGGCTGTGAGAGGTGATGAGGGAATAGAAGAAAACAGTCAGAATGAATGTTGAAATCAAATGAAGTCAATAAAGGTGTTCAAAGAGAACAGATAACACACACCAAACACAGGCTTTACAGAAGAAGATCAGGAGTGCTTTCTTTGTTGTCATTGTTTTAGAACAACGAAAGAAAAAGAAATTTTTAAAACATAGCAACGGGACACTGTTAATAATAAAGGGCAAGAAACAGGTGCAAATTCTGGGCCTGATGAAGTGAAACAAAGGGTATTGACTGATGCAGGGGAACAGACACCTGGGGACACTGAAATATATGTACGTAGGAAATGATTTAAATGAAGCCATCGAGGGAATAATACACAGTGTCAGAGACAGAAGAATTGGGTAACTAAATCGTTTGTTTGGATGGAGGATTGATATTCAGAATCAGTGCATCCTGCCGAAAATGGAGATTTTAGATAGAACCAGAGGCATGGAGGGTTACAGATCAAAGATGTAGGGCATATGGTAAAAAAGGAGTTTGTACTAGAACGAAGAACGTTAGTGACGCAGAAGGTACGTAAGTCGTTCACGATTTATGGACTGGAAGCAGATAACCTTCCAGTATAATAGAAAGAGGTGGAGGAAAAAAAAGGGATACTTATCATAAGACTTTTGGAGACTTACAGACATGCATAAAATGCAGTTCCTTCCATTAGAATAACAGAAAATAAGAGGAAGTGGTTCTTACAGTCAGTACGTAGAGGGACAACTAATAAACATTGTGACAAGAGGAATTGTAAGAACGAATTGCATATTAATGCTGATAATATCCAGTACTCAAAAAAGCAAAAAGATAGATGATGAACTAAAGAAAGTATACATGCATAGCACTGAGGGAATATTCAGGATAGTAAAAAAAAGAAGCTAAGTTCTAATAACGGAAGACTTCATTTAGAGAGAGAGACAGACTGGAAAAAGTTAGTTCCAATGGGGCTAGAGAGTCATGGAGATACAAGTTCTTAGTGTATATACAAGAGAATTTCCTTCATCAGTCTGTTACTGAACACAGCATGAAAATGGAGAATATTACACGTGATACAGTAACTGGGAAGGTAATAACATACGTGAATAAAGAACATGAAAACAAGAGAGAGAGGAGACCAGACTCAAAGGGGAGGTATACTCGCTGAGACTACAGGAAACTAAAGAAATTATATGGAACATAGATTGGAAGATTAGATTCTATACTATGTTATAGATCATTGTTACGGCATGTTTCTATATAATTTATGATGAAAAAATGGGAATATGAGTACCATCAATTGCGGATGCAGAGGCAAGGTTGAAAAAACAGAGATATGCGGATCTATATAAACGATGGAAAAATGCGAAGACTATAGGGATGTATCGTAAAGGAGACACAGGCAACGCTATATAATAGCCAGCCAGGATTCAAATGGTATAAGAGAAGAGGAAGAATAAAAATGAACCATGAAAAGAGTATTGAGGACAGGAAATAACTCAAAATGTAAAGAGCACCTAATTAAGCTAGGCGACTCGGGTGGAAGAAATGTAGAGGACGATGTAACAATAAGAGGGGACTTGAATGATAAGCTTAAAAGCGTTCTCACGGTGGAAAATACTATAGCCTCACTACCACCATTGAGATGGAATGTTAAGGAGGTCTTGGAAAGCACTGGATTTTCTTGAAGAGACACGAACAGAATTCTAAAAGCTCCTGAACTATATAAGGCTCATGAGGAGGAAGTTTTACCGTACTTGCTGGAGATGCGTGCGGAAACGCTTAACAGGAACACTGAAGTGTTGGTTAAGATGTCATTGGAGAAAAGAAAATTGCACAGTATCTCTGATGAACATTGGTCTGAGAAATAATGAAAAGATAATCTAGAAGCAAACGGATGGCTACTTGCAAAAAGGAGTGACTACTTAAGCGAGAGACGATAGGGATCAAGATGAAGGTCGTGTGTAACGCACCTCTATAGACTTATGAGAGAGTGAGCTATATTTTAGAGAGAAAGGCGGATTATTGTGTGTATCTGGACGCCCAAAGGAGCTTCCAACTCTGTACGAAACAGGAAGATGCTAAAGAAGCTGGAACTTCAGGCAGGAATAGAATGGAGACTCCCTCTGAAGAATTAAAAAGTATTGCCTTCGTGGAAGGGGACAAAGGATGCACGTCAGTGGAGCCTTCGCGAAATGGGCTTGATCAGCTCTTTGTACCATTGTTCTTCTTTCCTTCGTCTGTGTCAGTGATTTGCGAGAAGGATTGGACTCATCGCTGAATATGTTTGCGGATGATACCAACGTCATGAGGGAAGTAAAGATTGGTGGGGATTGCATCAGGTTACAAGGGATCCTAGCACAAGATAATCTGCAAAGTTGGTTTGGCAAACGAGTGATGAAATTCAACCAAAGTAAATACGAAGAATTCTTTCCCCCACAGCTTTACTCATCGTTCGATTCTTTTGCCGACTAAGTTTTTATGAAAGGTCGCTGGTATCGCCGATATCATAGACTTTTGCAGAGTATTTTGGAAGAGTATCCATTCTATGTGTTCGTTCGCTTAGAGGCGAATTGACCAAATGTGACACCCATGCCAGGTCTTTGTTGAGGAAGATGAAGAAGAAGAAGAAGAAGAAGAAGAGAGAGAGAGAGAGAGAGAGAGAGATGTAAGACTTGACTGAAAACATCAGTGGTATTGGAACATATCGGCGCAAAGATTCACCATTTCTCATACCAGGAGAGCTGTGCATGCGATAATGTGGAGACGCCCAGCTGAGATGAGAGATAGACAGCGTGGAGGAGGAGGAGGAGGAGGAGGATGGAGCAGCTGGCTGCCTCTCATTCTCACCAAACACGTCCCAGCTACTTCATTAAAACTTTGTTTCCCCAGGAGAATGAAGGCCGCTTGTATTCCTGACGACCTTACCAACCAACTTCCACGGAGCGCAACTGTCTAACGATACAACCTACTTAACCCTGGACCCAAGATCAAAGTTTTTGTATTAAACTTACATTACAGTCTCGCCCTCCTTTGCATTTCGGAGATTGTGATTATCTCGCACCTACGAGAAGACCCCGAGAGGCGTTCGGAATGAGGCAAGTCGCCCGTAAATCGAAACGCCTTTACTGAAACCGCTGAACATGGCTTTAGTTAATACAACAGATCGTCAAGCAAGGACTGTTTGTATACGTGAGTCTATCGGTCACATCAGCGTCTCTCTTCGACCACTCAAAGTTCTGTGTGATAAATTTCAGAACTTCCGAACGTTGCTTCTGTATTGCAATGGCCATATGGTACAGTCTGCCATACACCTCTGCTGGAATTATCATCGCCGCCCGGGCAAGAAGAGGTGAACTCATCAGGAGCAACGGGGACAGGTATCTCGCTTTACGAAACATCTGGTAAAGAAATGTTGTGCCTAGTGGCTTCAACAGAGGACATCTGATTTCCTTCTCAGAGATTATGTTAATTATAGTGAACGTTCTTCTTTAGTCGACAGGAAATCAACTGGATCACTAGATGCAAGGAAGAGGTTTCAATAGACACCAGACATGGCTATGAATATCCTCAGGCTAAGACACCAGACAAGGACGAGGCCATCGTTATTGCTCTTTGACCTCTGACGTCTACAGTGCAACTGGCTCGTGGCTTCCATTTAGCCAGCCGCTCACTCATTACAAAACGACAGGCAGACCAGAGGAACTGCCATTGCTTTGTTCCAGTTCTGCAACAGTTAAATAACCGAGAAACTCGCTTGTGATTATCAATGCAGTGCTCGGCAGACACCTTTTTAGCCTTTTAGAACACTGATATTTTCAGTGATGCGAGAAGTATTTTTTTTTCCGTAAATGCAGGAAAGGAACAAGGAGGTGTTGGCGGTCAACACGAGATGCTTGGGTCAATTCAACAATGAAGGAGCAACAAGTGGAATGGATTTGGACGCACGGGCCGGGAGAACCAGTGGGAGTTGATGGACGATTTACAGTCAAATGATACGTAAACACTGTAGATCGCGTCTTGCTGCCGTTCTTGTGTAATTTGGCAATTTCCGCCCTCGACACCATCAGGCTCGAGTAGGATTAGAGTTCCATAGACACGAGTCGAAGGGTGAGGCAACTAGATTTCAGGCACAGCTTAAGACGGAGCCTAAATTTAGACAGGCCTTGTCATGGCTATGATATAAACCTTATAGGAAATTCAGATGTTTAGATATTTCGAGCGCAGAATGCAAAAGACAGTTACACCGAGGAAGCTGCTAAGCAGAACGGCAAAACACCCATGGGAAAACATCCGACTGTGGCTAAATGTGGGTTTGGACCTCGATGACTTCACCCCTACACGTCCGGCAGTACCCAGATGTGTGCATGAACCTTAACTCCTTCCCAAAGGCATTAAAACTTGTTACGTAATCTTTGATTCAAATCAATATCCATTGCATGTTAATAACTGCACCAGTCTCAACTTGCACAGCTGGCGAGAGAATATTAAACTGCTTTTTTTATTACGACAATACTGTTACGAGAATCTGGGATCGTTTATGTCAGCTTTATTCTCAGTACCCTAACATTGTGCTGGTATTGGATAACTAACGTGAGGTCCAGGCCATTAAAACAATATTTACCGGTTGTAGATATTTGGTATTTCCCTCACATCTTTATGCGATGGCAGCAGCTAAGGCAAAGAGTCTTTCATTTAGAAGTTGCAAAATGACGGTTAATGGCATAAAGCCGATGGAACCAACCCCAGCTGTATGACATTTCTCTGGAATCTCATTCCAGGGTTTTCCAGTCAGTTGAGAGTGAATCAGAGGCTCGTAGAATGATGTGACTGCTGTGGAATGATATAAATGATGTTAAAATAGATATGCTGCTTCACAAGACTAAACTGCTTTTCTATTTACATTCATCTTTTCATTAATATATCTGTCTACCAGTGTATTTATTTACTTATCACTTCTCCGTGTTACGAATCACTAGTATTTTTTCCTTCCGGTATAAATTGGATAATTGTATCAATATAGGTTTACAAAGGTTGCCCAGAGATATAGCGATTTTCTTTCCGTAAGATAAACGGGCCGATCGGATATTCCAGATGATATAAATCTCCCCTTCGAGCTCAACCGTCGGCGCGGCCACAGTTAGCCTGTCTTGCACTTCCAGCGTCCGGCATCCAGGCCCGGAGAATGGCCTTAAAACATACGCGCAATTTATGTTGTGTCCTGCAGCTGACTCTTGGTCTAAAGGACAAGTACAGCTCCCCTGGGATCTGAGGTACACTCCTGTCAATACCAGAGTCTCCCAGCACAAAAATAGATGTTTGCAGCCTGAAAACAAGAACATGAAGGAGCATGCGTGGTGCACCGGTGTCCCACCTTGCCAAGGCCATCCATCTTGCAGCGTCTGACCGAGAGGCGGTCAAGGCAATATTATGGACGGAGGGAAAAGGAAGATATTCTGTATGGGGAACAAAAAAATATATGTCGGTACGGCGTCATTTTAAGGCCGTATTTATAGGTCACTGCTTCATTCACTGAAGTGGGTTGACACCCCTTTTCTTAACTTCAGTGAGTTTCTGATGTCTTCCACTATCACAAAGAGCCTCAAAGGGGTCCAGCGGTCTGTTTCTGTTTTGCATTCCTTTGTATTCCTTTGTATTATCTGAAGATCAGATATGCCAGTGCCTACGAACACCACTGACATGAGGAAAGATCTTTATGCTACCCAGAATGAGCTGCTGTAACAGGATAATCCACGATATTTTCTGGATCATATAAGCTGAGATAACGAGGGAAAAGACTGAAAAGAATATTTTTGCTATCAACCTTTTCGTCACTCAGTCTCGAGAGGAGGACCTACGGCTGATGACGATTTGAAGACTATTTATTAAGTCCGAAAGAATTTCAACTTTAGAATTACCTGTAGAGAGACGCGCACTGCGAGAACGGCAACTGAAAATGCTAAAGAAATGCTCGGGATGTTGCAGCGATCACCGAGCCCTCGGGGCGAGTACCCAGCTCGGCAGGACTTGATTACTGTAATAGAATAAGGAAAACAGGAAAAGGAACTCGTCTTGCACCAGGGCTCTCTACCAACGAGAGAGAGAGAGAGAAAAAAAAAGAATTCCTTTCGGATTAACTTTATTTAGTCTCTCTTCCGATTCCGGTCCTGTTAAGGGAAGCTCTCACGATAATTTCACGCTAACATTTGCAAGGCGAATCCTCTTAACAACATTCAGCGAGGAAGCAAACAAGATTCTTTCGTTAGATTGCCTGTCTTTCACCAAATCGCTTGACAACTGTTGGTATCAGATGTTTACCAAGACGACCGTCAGGCCCCCGACATTGACAACGGTCACCTTAACGGCAGAAATGAAAGCGGAAAAAGAAGGCCACAACAGTCAAGGAAACATAAGTGAAGGTTAGATACATTCAACTTGGTGTTCTTCTTCCCTATATATGATATGGGGAAGTGAGCAAATTTCCTAAGACCTTATGCAGCTACTAGAATATCAGAAAGAACGGGATGAACCGTTCATGAGTTAACTTTTTAAGCGAAAGGTGATGATCACCCCTTGAATTCTTTGTATGCTGTTTCCTGCGTTGGCGAGGTTGCGTCAAGAGCATACAAAGAAATGGCCTCATTCGCTCGCATCCACTCTCTTGCTGTCATATATATATATATAATGCTGAAATATTGCTTGATAAGAAAACTTTCTTTTGTTCAGCATTCATTTCCTAATATATAACTTCATTGGGTACAAAGCAAGAATAGATGTCATAAGTACGGTAAACATACCTGTCCATAAGGTGAGTATACGAGGACATCCCGACCCAAGTCTTATCATATCTGTTTCAAAAGTCGTCTGGCCATGAAGCGGTGAAGTCTTTAGAATAATCGTGGGGATCCAGGCTGTAGCCCAGCCCCGTGTGGTGATATTCCGAGGAGCTTTGGCGCTCCTGGTGCCAAGAGTCATTTAACTTGTAGATTCAGAGTCCCTCAACTTCTGATAATATTTAGATAATCGGCCGATCCCGTCTCAGAATCAATTTAAATTCATGGGTTTGCATTCAGATAGCGTGAACAATTGGGAAGGTAACATTGGTTAATTAGCCAGTGTTTGCAGTAAGGAGATATGATTGTTCAGAAATACATTGTTTTTTTTCCCAGATGAATGACATGAAAGCAATATTTTTCTTTGTGCTTTTTCGTCTTCCAGCAAGCACCACACAGCTGTCCTTCTCTTTTACGTTTATCTTATATCACACACTGTGTTAATCTTTATTGTTTTTGTTTAAGAATCAAGTCTTTCTCAACAGCTACGAACCTGTCCTTCTGTAGAAAAAAAGAATGTATATTAGGTTTTCCACCACCTCAGCAATGTATCACTCTACTTTTCGTCTCTCCTCTTAAGGCTTATCGACGATGAGGCTTTTTCATGTGACCAGAAAGGAAAAAGAGAAAAGCTTTGTGAGTCAGACTCTTCTTCCTCGTATGTGTTGAGAGGATTTAATGCAATCGAAGCTACGTTAACGTTTAAGCCTAAGTCACTGAGACTAAATCTTTTTTGAATGTCGTTTGTAGCATGAAACGAAATCCCCCCCCAAAAAACTAAAGTAACTTCATGAAATTATCTTTCGTTCCGTTCGCGATGCCATTGTATATTTTCACATGATTCCCAGTGATCCTGTCTTACAGTTGGATACTAACTAACCCCTCCAACGCCCTCTTCTGTGCCCGTGAAGTAACGTAGGTCCACCCAAGGGGAAGGAACTCTGGACCAAGTGAAAGTTTAAATGAACAGTCCTCTTTGTTCGTGTCCTTGTCTCAGATTAGCATTTTTGATGTTACCTCTTTCTCTTTGTAGGACACCTGAAGACTTAGCGTCTGATATCCATGCACAATTTTCAGTGATCTTTAGGCAGAGAATTTATGATCTATAAAATATTTGTACACTTTATTTATGGGAAATCATTTAGCAGTGGTGAATTTGCCATCATCCACAGGCTGTTCTGAAGCAAACGAAAATACGCACAGACAAAGGAACAGACAGACGGACACGATAAAATGCCCACTTCCCCCTACGCACAGCTAATTACCATATCTTAAACTTTTTCCTCCGCTATACAACTTCGTAAACTTTACTGTACTGTCAACATTATTACAATATCATTTTACTCACTCGCTTCATACTGTACTCTGATCCTAGAGAAATTCTAATTAACATTTTTCGCAACTAGTTGCATGTTTGATGTCTTCCTATGGCCTCTGGTTTTACTGCCTTTGTATCTTTTGAAGAACTTTTCGCTATCGAGACCACGAAACTGGGCTCAGAATTCTGAGACCATACACGCTCTCTCTCTCTCTCTCTCTCTCTCTCTCTCTCTCTCTCTCTCTCTCTCTCTCTCTCTCTCTGCCTGTATGGCTCTTTCGCTGTTGACAAATTGCACAGTCTTGTGTTCGTAAGAACAGAACAATTTTCTCCTCATTTATAGAACTCTTTATTGTTCTCATAATGCATTTGAGCGTAATTCCTAACGTTATCTAAATAACTTTTTTGGGGGGAAGGTGACCACTAGAGACATCAGCATATCTCGTACTTGGTACCTCTCATCATTATGAGAGTTTGGGTCCCTGCGCGTGATGATGTCAGCATGTGTGGTACTCAGGGTAGGCATTGACCAAAATGGTTGGCTTTGGATCACTCTGGGAGTCAGATGGATGAATTAGATATATATTCAAGAAGGAGGAAGAAAAATGATATAGAAGAAATGGAGACCTCACTGTGAGATTAGCATAATTGTGGCGATTAGCATAATAATTAGAAATTAATGCCAGGTTTCCGAACCAACGGCGGAATTCTTTTTTTTCTTTTTTTCCGTTCCACACCAAATTAGAATACGATATTAATTTCTGAAAGCAGTTTTCAGTCGTGTGTGAGCAACACGATGCTACGAGTAAATCAAGCAAATTTAGGCATGCGGGGAGTCATTTATATTACGATAAAATCTTATCTCGAAGGAAATAAGTAACTAAAGAGCCTGGAAATTGTATTCCATGTTACGTTCTACATCTGCTGGATGGCCAGTAAAGTTATACTACCGTAATTACGTTATTAGAATTATCACTGTTATTATTACTTAGTATTATTATTGTTATTAATACTCTTATTTTATCATTATTGGTATTATTATTATTATCATTATTAAAATTATTATTATTAATATCATTATTATTTTTTATTTATTATTATTATTATTATTTATTTATTATTATTATTAATATTATTATTATTTGACACGACTGGGTTAGATAGATGTTCCCGCTTTTGACGCGACTTTACAGTAAGCGTAGCAGACAACTGGCAGAAGTCATGAACCGTAACCATAATATGGTAATTAACCGGATAATGAGGCCCAGCGAGGTACTAATACCCTACCTTTTATTCCCAGTTAAGGAACATAACGTTCGTCATAGGATTATTTACCTCCGACCGGAAAGTTTATGATGTCTAACAGCTCCCACGAAATTTTTATATACAGGGCTGTTTAGTGGGTGATTATGCGACATAAAGCCGCGAGAGGCCGTAAAATGTGTCGTAATTCCTCCACTCGCGAAGGACACTTAATTCTCCCCAAAGTATAAATGTTTGTTCTTGTGGTCTGCGGTACGAGGAGAGGAAAACACGTAGAGAACCTCTATTCAGAACATAAAAACTACCGCTGTCGAGAGCTAACTCCCTGGAAATAAAAAAAGTTTTCAAGATGATTAATTAGCTGATAATTAAGAGGATATCATTAGTCTTTTACTAATGCATTAACTGAACGTTCCTGTGACTGGCATCAGAGTGATTACTGAATTCTACTAAAACCCATTATGATGAAAAAATATATATATATATATATATATATATATATATAT
>JAYMFT010281610.1:0-10482 GCA_038088735.1 Panulirus argus | reverse complement strand
ACCAGGATTCGAACCTATGCGCTCGACCATGGGCGGCCCGTGAATGCGTCACGGTCAGGAACGCTAACCACTACACCCCTTAATTTTATTTTAAATTTGATATCATTATATCATTGAATTGTGATCATATTAGACCTGTGGTAAATTAATAAAAAAGTATATTATTTTAATTTACATGATTTGGAAAGAAAATCTTGTATAAAACTGAATAACACAAAACTTAATGCATTATTTAAAAAAAAATTCTGCCCTAAACCTTACATCTGTTTTCATATGAGCAATAGCATTGATGAATCAATCAACTCATAGTTTTAAGCATAACAATGCAAAAAATACTTCACATCACAGTAAACTATTTTTTCCTCAAAAACTTCATTAAATTTGCCCATCCTTTTCTGTTATCATTTATCATTATTTATCATTCAATACATATTGTTAGCACTGGAAAAAAATTTTACCAATGCCAATATTGTACTTCCCAGGAAGGTATAAGGAGAAGTCATTTAGTCAGGGATTCTGTTACTCTTAAGTGTAGGAACTTCATCAGTGACTGTTCTTATGCAAGGAGGAGGAGCACTAACCTAAGTCCATCCCTACCAGAGGTAGAGACATCCTTTCAAGACAGCTCTTTTTAAGCTATGAAGACAAAACCTGATAGATTACTTCAACATTGCTCCTTTTGAGTTGGGGTTGGCTTTAAAACTTCTAAGACTTTCAGAAGGTCAACAGTTTGGTGTCTCTGATATTAAGAAAGGGTCTGGGTTGGAGTTTGAGCTCTAAACCACCCCTTTCAAGGAGAAATATGGAACAGCCTCAGAATGATGCAACTTTTATAGGAAATTCTAAGCAGAGATATAATAGCATCTACAAGAGGAACAATTTTTATCAAACACCTTTTAGGACTTGAGCAAAAAAAGGTTGATGATCTATCCATGTTAAATACCTGTATCAAAAAGTACAACTTCAAGATGCATCTTGTACAAAGTGTTCACCAGTCATAAACAAATAAACAACTAGTCAGTCAGTTTGGCAGTAGGGGACACTTACTGGCACATTTGAATTCACCCCATTTCTATGTAAGACCCTTTTCACCTTTTTAATGGTGGAGGCTCATTATGGACAAAAGACCAATTCAATCCTAAGCCTTAATTGAAATATATAATAGTTAATGAAAGAAAAAAGGAAGAGACAAGGAAAAGTATTTGTGAATTTTGGAGACATTGAAAAACAAGCCTTTTAAAAAGTACCAGGTCATAGTTATTGGGAAAGACATGAGAGGGTAGAGAGTTCAAAGGCTTCCAGGTGTAAGGAAAGAAACAGTTATCAAAACAGCCAAACTTTGAGTTGCCAATTGCCACAGAGTAGTCACGTGATGTAGCATCTTGTCAAGTATTGCATGGCGTTGCTAATGGTTGAGGTACACAAGCATCCAGCTCTTGGAAGCAAACACCAAAGTGATACCTAAAGAAGAGGGAAAGTGAACCAACATTGTGGCATAGGGCAAGTGGGTCATTTTGAAGTTATCCTGGGAGAGTTAACAAGTTAAACTTCTTTTGACTTAACTCTGTCAGGTAAGGATACAGAGCTAGAAACACCTCAGGTGTGAGAGCAGTTCTCCACACAAAGGCAGTCATCCCTTGCATAAACACAGTAATTGTTCAAAAGAAAAGAAATTTTATCATCTACACAGGACTCCTAGTTTCTTAAGAGAGGCAGACTTTGCTATTTCCATAATGTGAAGTGGTAGTATGGATGTTATAGTAATATTTACTATGTTCATTTAGTCAAGAGGTGGAATTACAGATCTGTCAAAGAAATTTTTAGTAGAAGGATAAGCAGAAACTGGGTCTTGGAGGCATTAACCAGATTTTGTCTTCCTACTGAGCTAACCTATTCAAGTCCAAGTTTACTGAGAAAGCTGTGTCGAGATGGGATGTAGATTGAGAGTAAAAGGACCAGATATAAAGGATATAAGGGAATGCGATGTTGAGTCGTCAGTTTATGAGTGCATTTGGTTATTTGTAAAAGTTAGAAAATCTTTGATATAAAGGAGAAAAAGTGTAGAATACAAGACAGAATCATGACAGACACATGTTAATTGAAAAACTAAGAGAGGCTGATCCATCAACAACTACAGAGATAGATGAACCTGAGAGGAAGCTAGATATGAAGGAGCAAAGTGAGGGAGGGAAGCCAAAAGAGGAGATTAGAGATGAAACCCCAGTGCTGCACTGTGTCAAAAGCTTTGGATGTATCAAGGGCAACTACATGGGATTCCCCAAAATCTTTCAGGGATGATGACAAGACATTAGTAAGATAGGAAAGAATATCACCAGTGGATCTCACCTTATGGAAGCCGCACAAGTGATCAGAGAGAAGACTGTGAGTTTCAAGATGTCTGAAGATATGGCAGTCAAGGAGGGACTTAAAGACTTTGGAAATGGCAGATGTCAAAGCAACATGATGATAATTAGAGGAGTTAGAGTGGTCACCCTTCTCTGGGATGGGAGGTATCGATGTATATTCCAAGATGATGGAAAAGTTCTGGTTTTTATATAGAAATGGAACAGATGAACAAGTACAGATGCAGATTCATCAACACACTCTTTCATTACACAGGGATGGATGCCATCAGGTCCATGAGCCTTGCTTGTTTCCAGAGATACAAGTGCTTTTTAGACCGTTCAAAAAAGAGATTACAGGGAGGGCAGAGGATTAGTAAGAGAAACATTATGGGGTGAATGAATGTTAGTCATCCGAGGTAGAGTTAGAGGAAAAACAAGAACCAATGAGATTTCCTTTATCAATGGGTGAGATAGCTATGGTACTATCAGAATAGAAAAGTGAAGAAAAGGTAAAGGAAAAGAGGTTGTTAGCAATGCCCTTAGCTTTAAACCAGAAATACCTATCAGTGGAGGACAAGGAGAGGTTATCACACTTCCTCTTAATAAAGGAACACTTTGACTCATGGACAACTTAACTTGCAATGATTATGGGCAGTAATAAGTGATGAGTGGGAGTCAGAGGAAGAAGAGTTCTCCAAGCTCAGTATGCCTGATCCCTTACCTGAATGGCCTCAGAACAGGAACGGTTGAACCATGGATTGGAAGAAGTGGTCATCTCGCAGGAAGAGAGGTTATATGCTTCCATTTCTGCAACAATAACTTCTCCTATGCATTTGGCAGAGACGGAAGCATCACCACATAATAGAGAATAATTTACCCAAGGAAAGCGAGGAAAGAATTTTTGTAAGTTCTCCCAGTCAGCTTTGTTGAGTTGCCAATAATTATGTTTAGAATGGGCTACTGGAGGGGAAGGTGCCATTAGAGTGGATACATTTATGAGAGTGCAGTCAGATGAAGCAATTGGAGGTGAAATTGGGTAGGTAAAGCACAAGGTGAAAAACTGATCCAGAATATAAGGAGAGTGGTCACAGTGGTCGGGAATATGGTTGGGATGGGAGATACTTTGCTCCAGATCATTAACCTTAATGTTAAACTTCATACTCCAGTTAAAGTATTCTTTTATTCTTTATGTGTTTGGGGAAGGTTCTACAGTAGCCATTTGCTGTACAGTAGGTGATGGCCCCTTGAGTGTATGCATGAATAAGTAAATTGATAACAACTTGCAATTTAGATGAAGTAAACTGATAACTCCTGCATTTCAATGTGGTAAGAATATGGTATTGCAGGTTAATTAGTGATCTGATAGCATTTGAAATTCATTTTTTGTTTGAATGATATAAGATTAGATTGGACAGAATGGTGAATCATAAAATCTGAGACATGGGATATTATGAGAGAGAAAAAAAAGGTTTACTTGCTAGGGTAAAATAGAGATATGGAAAACTGTAAAAAAATAAAGAAAAAAGAGCATACTGATAAAGTAACAAATAAGGAAAGGACATTTGTGAGACAGCAGTTCAGAGTAAAGGAAAGCTTGTGAAAGATGAGAACAAATATACAGTAATTTAGAAAGGTATTTTGATATATGTGTATCATTATAACTACAACAATGTTGTATCCACTACATAAGGGAACAGAAAGGTAAACAGACATATATTTTAAATATTACCATACTTAGACAGATAGATAAAGTGACAATTGAAATTTGACCTTGATGTCTCTGTTTTCAGCCACCATCAAGCAGAGGGAAAGGATACAATCCTAACTACAATATAAATATATATGACTCTTGGCGTACTGACTGGTCTGGTCCTTATGGTTCTTCTGCAACATATGCCAAACGCCGTCCAGATACCAACTTCTGACATGAGGATTCTCAAGAGGAAGACATTGAGGACTTCTAGACAGGGGCACCTCCTGGAGTCCTGAGGATACATGAACTTACTAGGTGTTGCTATTAAGATGACATTTAATACTTGGTATGGGTAAGGTAATAACCATGTCTCTTATTTGGTGTTTAGAGCAATAAAGATTGATATGTTTGCCTCTAAAATTAGAGTGACTGATAAATGTATCTACATGTAAATCCCCAGGACCCAGATAACTGTCAGCATCTAACATTTCTTACCAGTGATGTTGACTGAAGCCTCCAGAAGGGCTTACAAGCTCTGTGCCTCCACATTCAGGAAATGTTTTTATATAGCTGTTAAGTTTAACAGAGTCTATAATTTTTGATGATCTGTGGAGAGAAGCTGTAAGTTCTACTGAATCTAGTTGGCCTTAACAGATCGTGTTCAGTTTACTTACCGTTCCTTAACTTAACATCCTCATCTAGTAACTATGTAATCTCATATGACAGCTGTCATGATTCTGTTCTGATTTAAAAGATGAAAAGAATTTTAAAGATTAATTTCACGTGTTATTCTACTGCTTTTCATCAATGTTGTGTACTTGTCAGTACATTGTACTAAAACAACTGCAATCACCTACATCAACCACAAACAATTTCCTGTTTTGATCCTTTTGTGAAAAGTCTTCTCCTCCAGCTCTAAAAGTGAACACGATCCTGTCTCCTTTTGGGAACTTCCTTTGTTGTCCACACTGTCGGAGGTGTGATATTTTCCATGATTATCATTGTATAGAAACTTTGGCTGTAACTTCAGTTAGTTATGTCAAATGTATTTCTAAGAATATCGTTACTTATGTAAGTCTCAAATGTAATAATTGATACAGTATTCATTACTACGTATATTACTGCACACAAAAAACTGCACAAATTTTTAAAAATTTCTTGCAGGGTCAAACTTTTATACTTATTGTACTCTTGTGTCTGAATCTTTTTTTTTTGGCAGGCAAAGAATAATGTACAGCGTACAAAGAAAAGTACAGTATTAGAAGTTGGTAGCATATCTTTTGAAATAAAAATGTGAAATGTAATCATAATCAGGTTCCATTAAATGAAGCTGAAACTTTAACACTGTACCAGGTTAAGCACTCATGAAGAGTAACTTGTCCTTGTAGATTAATTCAATGAGTTTCCAAGTGAAACAAACTGTGATACATTTTTTGAAATACTGTAAGGGGTGTTTTGTGTATCTGATATCTAACTTTTTTGAAGGTATTGTAATGCTATGCTGAGTTTTTATGTTTTGTAACATACATATTTTTCTTGAAAAGGGTTTCATATTCTGGAGATCTTTAAGCACTGATTTAAGAACAACAGTGCTTCAGTTGTCAAATATTTAAACAAGATTCCATTATGAAGAGTTAACTGTTTTAGTTGATAGTCACACACTCATTCTTTTTTTATATCCACAAGAATACATTCTGACACCCTAATATATCGTTATTGATAAGTTGCTAGGCAGTCACTTTTATGCTGTTCATTATAAGTGCTAGGCAGACACACTTTTATGCTGTTCATTCCATTATATGCTGGACATCCCATTAAATATTATTAACATATATACTGTCTGCCAGGCAGACTGAACTAGATTTTGGTACCCTTAGTTGTTAGTCATAATATGTATAGAATCCTAATATTATTTATAATGTAAATTCTTATTTTTAGTGGCATTCACTGTTCATGTATTGACAGTGTAAATGTGGTCTCTGGCAAAGACATCTGCTAGCCATTCTTAAGAAACCAGATGTGAGTGTATGAGCAATGGCGACTATATTGCCCAGCCATACCTGCTTACAAAATTGGATTATTTTTCATTACTTACATGGCTGTTGGTCCTTTGGTGTGTGACATTTGTTAGTCACATTCATCATATACACTATGAACTTGATATTCTGCTTCTTTTTGGTTTGAGCATTTGATTGTTTATGTCTTTCAGTATTTACCCACGGTAAAAACAGAAAAAAAAAGTGCTCAGTAGCATTACAATCATCTTATTACTTAGAAAACTTTCTTGCTATATTTAGACATCAACAGTTTAAGCACTATGTAAAGGAGTGATCCACTTGGCAGAAACATAGTTTATAGGCTGGTGTCACTGGTACTTTACAGATATTACAAAAACTCAACTGAAAACCAGGCAACCTTTTCCTAGGTGTTTAATAATTCTATTACTCCCCCATCTTATCTTTTGAAGAATTCTCAATGTTAATGATGCAATATAAGCAATGTTTAAAGATGGAACATGAAGTAGGGGTAATTTTTTTTCCTACTTGGGGATTGGTTGTCTTCTGTTGAAGTAATGGTACATAAGTTTTTGTATGTTGCACTGTTTAAGTGGTACAGCAACATCTAAAGTTATGAAGTTTATATGACAGAATCAGTACTTGTCTGTATCACTTCATAGAATCATACAAAGCTCAAAAACAGCCACTTTTATATACTGGTACTTTATCTATTTACCTCTATATCAAAACTAGCTTTAGGAAATGGCATCTTGCATTTGAGGCACCTTATGTAGTAAAATGTGATTGCTAAAAAATCCTTGGAGCATGATTTGGAATTATCACATTTTAATGAACAACACTGAATATGGCAACATCAGTATGTCCAGGAAAATATGAGGTTAATGAAAGTTAACGAAGGTCATATTCATGTAAACAAATCATAAAAACCAATGAAAACCTCACCTTAGCTCCCTAACAGTAAAGGTTTATCTTAATTTTCAATAATCTAGTTGAAATATACCAGTCACACTCATGAAAATGCACTAGGAATAACACCAGAAGTCAACAACTAGTTGACACCACAATCCTCAGCAGATGAATATAATTATGGTATATTTCTAATAATATTTTGGTTACTAGGTGAGTTTGACGAGGATTTTATTGGTTTTGTTGATATTTTACTTGTATTATCTTTTTCTTTCTTTTATATCTGTCCATCATTTCCCACATTTGCAAGGTAGTGCCAGGAACAGATGAAGAAAGGCCACTTTTGCTCATATCCATTCTCTAGCTGTCATGTGCATTGCACCTAAACCACTGCCCCCATCCACAACTGGGCACCAAAGACCTTTCCATGGTTTCTTACACCCGCTTCACTCCATTGGCAGCATAGCACCCCCTGTACACCACAGCATACCATTTCACTCCATCCTATGCACACCTTTCACCCTCCTGCATCTTCAGGCCCTGTTCCCTCAAAATCTTTTTCACTCCATCCTTTCATCTCCCAGTTGGTCTTTCTTTTCTCCTCATCCCTCCCATCTCTAACACAAACTCTCCATATGTACTACCATTTCAGCACACCCTTTTCAGCTCTCTCAACCACACTCTTCTTATTACCATATCCCCTCTCTTACCATTTTATAAGTTACTCAGTCAAACCACTTCACACCACATATTGTCCTAAAACATTTCATTTCCAACACATCCATCCTCCTCTGTAGATCCTCACCAATAACCTATGTCTTGCATCATTACAACATCGTTAGGACCACTATACCTCCAAACATATTCGTTTTCACCCTCCCATATAACAACTCTTTCCACACATTCCTCAGTGCTCCTAGAACTTTCGCCCCCTCACCCATCCTATTTTCACCCACTTTCTTTTACATTACTTAACCCCATATTTTTCCTAATATACATACATAACAGTTATCAACTTAATTAAATTAATACAATAAAATAGAATGCTATAAGTCATGCTACGCATGTATTTCTGAAATCATAATGAACAATAAAAAGCACCTAAAACATGAGTGGCCACTTCCAAAAACTAAAAGTGATGCAAAGCTAGACAGGTAAATTACCTTTATTACTTTCACTGTAATATTCAATACTGTATTTTTGTAATTTTAGCAATACCTTTATAGACTAGGGACACTTTACCTCCAGTTAAGTTCCTGTGATTACCTTTGGTTGGTTGTGCATTTGTTTACGAAAGTTTACTGGGTGTAAACATGGTGCAAGCACTTCGTGTAGGTTACTTAGTAGAATTTCATGAAACTTAAAAACCTACCACAGAATCTTGAAATGTATTCCATGATCTTATCACCCAGAGCTTGGTTTTATGAAGAATACTTTGTTTTTTTATGAATCTGGAGGTCTCTGCACTCTAAGCCTTTTCACTGTGGTAATAAATTCCATTGTAAGCTCTGTATGGGGGAACTTCTGAAATATTTTGAAAATATTTTCATGACAGTCTTATTACAATTAATCAGAACATAATTTCCTAAATGAAATTATTTACAACTCAACTTGGTGAAACATCTGTTATGTGTGCAACATGCCTTTTAGCTTTTGCTGCTCTGCTGCAAGCATATGAAATACTCAGGAGTAATGTCAGGCATACTTAGTGAGGTATGGTATTTTTTAAAATGTTTTCGTCACAAATAAATATGATTACGAAGGACTTTCAGATCTAATATCTATTATCTTATAACAGTGTCGCAGCTTTACAAATTATCACGTAACATGAAGGCTCAGAAAAAAATTACATCAAATATGCTCCAAATACAGAGAATGGGTTAGTTAAGATGGCCACTGACTTCCATGTCAGATTTTGAACATATGAGCAGGGATTTCATATGCTCATAAATTGTACAATCGTTTTACCTTATTTAAATGTTGAACCATATCACTAGAATTTTGATACAATGAAAAAAAACAGCAGATAACTGTTATTTCAGATCCAGTCCTATTTTGTATGTTCCACATGTGAAAATATCCCCTGCTGAAGTTTATATTGTATGTAAGTCAGTATGTTTGACTTAACCCCTAAATTGAAGAAAAAAATAATGCAGGAAGATCCAAGACATGCTCAGTAGTTCTAATGTTCCTTATCTTTTTTTAAGTACACATTAAATACTGCATAAAGCACTCTGACTGATATGTAAAGGAAGCCATCTTATTTTACTAATTTCATATTTTACATTGTCTTAGTGGCAAAACATCATATAGTTAAGTTTATAAAGTGGAAAATTGGTTTAAGTCAAAAGTGTAGGTATGGTTTTTGGAGTACAAAGCTCAAAATGAAACCAAACACAAAATCTTTTAAAATATGGTTTTATAGTCATTCTGTCCCATGTTTTGTTTCCCTAAATGGTTTCTGTCTAAATGTATGGCATTTTTAAAGACATAAGCATATATATGTGTGTGTATATGTGTGTATATATATATATATGGCAAATATGTATGAAAAAATATATATACATGTGTGTGTGTGTGTGTTTGTGCATATTTTGTCAGTCATGTAACTAAATTAGAGAGAGATTTATGGCTACAAAAAGCATATTTTTTCAAGTAATACATCAAAATCTCTGAATCATACCCTTTCTAGAGCCAAATAGATGTGCCAACCCTTTCATACTAAGATGTTTCTCTGTACTCATTGCTGTGTACACATATGATTTTAACATAACTAATAGATTTCTCTCTCTTTCATCCTTTGAGGGATGGATCCACGGCAAAAAAAATTTCCTGCAGACGATAGGGTATTAGCAAATGTTTTAATTTTCAAGTTTTTTAAACCATTCAGATAACCCCAACATTAGTTTACAAATATTTAAAAGGCTACTTGGTAGCATAGAATGTTCAGGAGACAAAACTTCATGAGTGTAGAACTTTCTCTTCATACTGTACAAATAGGTTATTAAATCTAGCTTTTATCTCTATTTTAAGGCCTTTAACCCATAAGGACGAAGCCAAGAATAATTAGGTAGATCCTCAGGATGGAATTTTAATGAAAAAAAATATATCTTATAGTAATCTCTAGGGATAGGGGAGAAAGAATACTTCCCACATATTCCCTGTGTGTCATGAAAGGCGTCAGCAAGGTAGCGCCAGGAAACAGATGAAGAAAGACCCATCCCCCCACATACACACATATATACATACATGTACATGTATGCACAGTACATATATATACATATCAACATATATACATACAGACATATAGACATGTACATACTCACACTTGCTCGCCCCCATCCACTCCTGATGCCAACCCCCGAGCTGGCGAGGTAGCGCCAGGAGACAGACGAAACAGCCACATTCTCTCACACTCAGTCTCTAGCTGTCATGTGTAATGTACTGAAACCACAGCTCCCTTTCCACATCCAGGTCCCACAGACCTTTCCGTGGTTTACCCCAGACGCTTCACATGCCC
>JAYMFT010281599.1:0-10482 GCA_038088735.1 Panulirus argus | reverse complement strand
TGAGCCTTAGAGGAAAAATCCTCACTTGGCCCCCTTCTCTGTTCCTTCTTTTGGAAAAGTGAAAACAGGAGGGGAGGTTTTCCAGCCCCCCGCTCCCTCCCCTTTTAGTTGCCTTTTGCGACACCAGGGGGGAGGGAGGTTTCTCTGACCCCAGACCAAGAAGGGGGTCATTCTTACCCCACATGGAGGAGACTGATTTGTTGATTTGTGCCAGTGGCCCCGGCAAGTTTGTTGTGCGCCCCGCGCTCATCTTGTGAGCGGTGGCGCAGTTTCTCATGAGCTATTTTCGTAGACGAGTGGCACTTTTTCAATTTGCCGTTCCACAACCTCGGCTTCGTTCTAAAAATAGACCGTATGCTATGTATTGACATATATGTTACGTCTACTGCTTCGAAAGTTTTGCCGAAGGTTTTCCGAGCTACGTTCATGCCGTTTTCATTGACCATATCATCGCAGGTTTGCCTGACAAGGGCAATTGCGGAGATCATTAAAATTTGCTTGTTTAGAATTGGGTATTCAACAGGTATAAGTTTGTTTTGTGTATCCAGTAAGCTGTATGGGAAGATGGTGACTGAGAAGGTGAGGGCATATCCAAAGCATCAGACTGGCAGGAACAATATGATAGAGGATGTGCGGATCAGAAGTGTGCTTTAATGGGTGTGAAAATATACAGGATTTGTATATAGCATTTATGGATTCGGAGAAAGCGTGTGTTAGATTTTATAGAGATGCCATGTGGAAAATATAGTGATTATATTGTGTTGGAAGAAAGCTATTAAATGCAGTAGGGAGTTTTTATCAAGAAGGTAAAGCGTATGTGCGAATAGGTAGAGACGAGGGTGAATGGTTCCTGGTGAAGATAGGTCTGCGGCACATGGCTGTTGGATCATGGATAGGGTCATGGAGACTAGGGCGGGTATACAGTCTGTTGGGGTTGAGGGGGCATGAGAAGTAAGTCAGTTGTTGTTTGCTGATGACACAGCACTGGTGATAGATTCGAGTGAGAAACTGCAGAAGCTGGTGTCTGAGTTTGAGATAGTGTGTGAAAGCAAAACGTTGAGAGTAAATGTAAATAACAGATAGATTATGGAGTTTAGCAGTGGAGAGGAACAGGTTAGTTGGGATGTGAGTTTAACTGGAGAAATTTTGGAGGAAGTGGAGTGTTTTAGGTGGCTGGTAGTGGACTTGGTAGCGAATGCCAGCATGGAAGCGGAATTCAGTTATAGGGTGGATGGGGTTACGAAGTTTCTGCAAGCATTGAATATGTGGCAAGAGAGGTCGTTATGTGAGAGAGTTAAATGGGTACGTTTGAAGGTATACTAATCCCGGCGGTGTTGTATGGATGCAAGACATTGGCTATAGATGAGAATGTGCAAAGGAATGTGGGTTTGTTGAAAGCGAAATGTTTGATGAAAATATGTTGCATGAGTAGGGTTGAAAAAGTAATAGAAGGGTAAGAGAGTGTGGTAATGAGTGTGTGTTGAAACAGTCTTGGCATATGGAGGAAATGAGTGAGAAGAGTTAAAGAGAAAGTGGAAACCAAGTTGGAGATGCAAGGTTCGAGTGGTAAAAGAGTCCTGAACATGCATGAGAGTAAAGTGCCTGCACGGGATATAGTGAACTGGAGAGATGTGGTTTACAGGAGTCGACATGCTGTCAACAGACTGAAACAGGGCATGTGGTGCAGCGGAGAGAAAAAAAAATAACAGAAAGGTTTGTGGGGCCTGGGTGTGTACAGGGAGATGTGCTTTTGTTGCATGACAACTAGAGAATGGATGTAAGAGAATCAGGCCTTTTCTCGCTGTTCCTGGCGCTATCTCGCCCACGCAGGAAGGGGCGGATAAGTCTGAATAAAAGAAAGATTGTCTAACAGAAGTAAGATAATGGCAGAGGCACTAGACACTGTGCTCAACAGAAGAGTGGTTATAAGACCACGAATGTTGTAGTAAGTCGGTACCTCGCTCTGGTAACAGAACTGTTCTGGTTACGGTGGGGATGACGGCTACCCCACACCTCCCCAGCTGCACCCCATGTGCTGTGGAGCTCCTGTGCAAGGTACGCCCCTGATGGTTTTCAGTATTAGGTCAGTGGGGCAAACTTTTCTTAATGGGCTTGTGTTGCCCGTATTGTTCCTGCCAATCTGATGCTTTGGATATGCCCTCACCTTCTCAGCTTACTGGATTCACAAAACAAACTTATACCTGTTGATTACCCGATTCTAAACACATCTTCAAGGGCAAGAGGGTAAGGGAAAGGGTCACGTGGCCCTACATTAGTGTTCCCGATTCCAAGCTGATCGACCAAGTTGCTAAGGGTTCCTCACAAGTGTGTGTAATTAGCTGTTGCACTTAATTTTACCAATTTGTTGTATAATTGCCTAAAATACTTTAATAACTGCATACTTATTCATAACCTTTTTGGGTCGTTTTGACCACTTCTTTCCCTACACGTCTAAGCTTTGGAACTCTACTTTTTCATGTCTTTCCCAATAACTATGATCCAGTACATTTCAAAAAACGTTTTTTATATCCTCCAAAATTCGTAAATACTTTCCTTTGTCTTTTCTTTTTCCGTTTCATAATCCTCTCTGTATTTCAATTAAGGCCTGGCCTTGATGTGGACTTTTTTCCGTGATTGGAGCCTTCGAAATAAAATATAAGACAGGCCCGCTTTGGTCACCAGTGGCCAGAATTGCCGCCGCAACGGCTTTCTCAGGGAGTATCGCGCGGCGGTGGTGGATAAGATGGCAGGAGGAGGGTTCCGTTTGGACGAGACCACGAAGTGTGAGGAGGATGAACGGATGGGGCAGGTCGTGCGGCACAGACCCATGACGACAGCTGTCCACGTGACCCGTCTGCTACAGCTGCAGTGTCATCCACACACCGCCAGACACCGTCTTCAGGAACATCTACAATCCCACATTCCCGCTCAGAAAGAGGAACTGAACCCAGCACACGGGGAGCACGCCTTGGGTTTGCCCTACAGCATTTAGGACTGGGAGATCACTGAGAAGATGTAATATTTACGGATGAACAAATGTTATCCTTTGTTGACGCTGTGCTGGCGCCCTCGCAATACCCGTTACTATTCTGAAAATGTCTCCAAGCTTCAGCTCAGTGGCAGAGTGCAAGTGTCATTTTGGGGATGGATGTGGAAACACGGGCCTGACGAGCTGGGAGTAACTGAAGGTCGCGCCATGGCCATCCCAGAGCCAAATGTATTAAGCTGGTGCAGGATAAGCGCTCAATACACACCAATATAGCGGCGTGTTAGGGTTTAGTGCCCACCCGAAAATTCATGTCTTGGATTGACATACGATAGGATGCGACATGAACCCTGTAGAGAACCTGTGGGCAATTTCTTGCCGGGAAGGGAACGTGGTTGAGGCCAGGAAACGACTAAGCATCATGGACACTGCACGCGAGGTATGAGACAACCTTCGTCGCCGCCCCAGCGTCTGCAGAAACCTGTCATTCTGTTCCCACAAGGATTCAGGAGGTTTTTGGTGTGCGAGGGGGATGGACATCACATTAAATATAATAAAACTAATCTATCATGTTATTGCAATAAACAAAAGTTCTTGTTCGCCCTGTATGTTTATTCTAATCACACAACACCATCAGTCTCTTTCTTTTTATGTAGAATTCCTGAAAATAGTGTTTAGGTTCCAGGAACCTTTAAACGGTAAAGCATCACTCGGCTACCTGGCTCTGTTGTTTACGAGTTTCTCTGTTCTTAACCTAACCCTAAACAATTATTCATGTGACAAGGAGAGGGATGCTGGGTTCCGTACCGAGGTAGCGGTCCCTATCGATTGCAACAACACAATCCGGAAATTAAATAGGCTTGAATTAACCCAATATCGTGAAATTCATTAGTGTTAATCACCAACCGAGTGTGGCAATTCTGAGGTAATGTGATTAAACCCCTCAAAAATTATCATATGGATAATAATTCACTGGTAAGCCCGTAGCTGTCACTTCCACTCTTACCAAAACAGTTCTGTTACCAGACCAAGGCACCTGGGTTCACTCTGTGAACATAGGCTCGAGATTCATATCGATTCCGATACTGTCATGATCGAATACGAGAGCCGTGAGATCGCAATGGACTTTAGTCAGCGACTGGACAAAGTACGTTAACACTGCACTGTATGTAACAGTGCCCAAAGCATATGTTGCGTTGCCACTTTTGGACATAGGTACAAGTGTTCCATTATCGTTACTCCCATGTATTTATGTATGCTTGACGTTTAAGTGACTACTGTGTAGTTAATTTTTAAATCATTTTCAAATCGAGATCCTGTAGGCCAAATTACAAAAAGTAGTTGACTATTACATTTTTGTGTTGTATTATCAAGGAAAGAAACTATGCCGTACGCCCATCTTGCAATGATGAAACTCTTTGCCTAGCAACGCGTCCATAGCAACACCAAGTACAACCACCCCCTACCTATCCCCCACCCCCCCTATTAAGTATTTGTAAGTGATATATTGTCGTTATATGATAATCAATTATGCATTACAGTTGAATTCATCAGGAACGAAAAAGTACTCCTATATACGGATGAGTGACATAAGGACAAGAGTAAATAAATGTTAAATATTTTTCCTAAAGCTTGTTTGCACGCCCTTACCTGATGAATTGAAGGCTACCTTGCGTAGGAAATTGATATTGTTACAAACGAAATCCTTTACAGTATTATATTTTAAAATTCGCTTGGACTGTGTGAATATTTATGAAATATCACCATGAAGCATGTTTTAAAGTGTACAAGTTTGTTTTATCTTGAATTTCCAGACAATAGGTTTGTGGTAACTCACGTGGATGACTGTTTGTTTACATCGAGCGGCTGACTGAGAGGTGCCCAAGTACGAACTGCTGGGCAGGAATTGACGGCAGATTCTAGAACATCTGACGAAATGGCGAACGGCGACGAAAAATTTGACGGGATGCTTTTAGCCATGGCTCAACAGCACACGGGTGGTGTAATTGAGGTAGGAATATCTTTGAAATATAGATTAGTTCAAAGTTAAATGGCAGTTGTGGAGGGTGATTCCTCCGTCAGTTTCACGTTCGTATGAAACAGGTCAGGTTTGTTAAATGAAATAATGTTAGGGTTTTGCAATTGGACTGTATCATTTTGGTTCATTCCAAGTAATATAGCATGTATATTCCACCATTTTTTGGCCCGTACTTTCCCAGATTTGGACATATTTGGTTCTAGGGAGATTATGGGTTGGAACATTTTGAATTTGAATGTTCTTAGAGTGTGAATTTTACATTTGGGGCGCCTCAGAAATAACAGAATTTAGAAGAAATGTATGTCATTGGACTCGCTGCACAGTATATATGATTTAATATGTGGCAGGCGGTAATTTATCAAGTAAAACATGCGACAAAACAAGATGTGGATGTTGAGTGATTTTTCTCTGCAGTACTAGCATTATGTTCAGAGAATACAATTAGAGTTGTGGAGCTTAATTTTAGAGCATTAGATTTTGTTTTACAGCACTAAGGTGATAATAGTGTGTTATGTATATCAGGGAAAATTTGGGATTACTTAATGAAAGTTAAAAAAAATATGTAAAAAAGAATTTTTGAAAACCAGGTTTTTGCTGCCACTAACTGTGCATATTCATCCAAAAACTTTATTGCAGCTAAGCATCTCCCCAGAAATGCTTACACCTTCATTACATCAGAGCTTAAACCACTTTATAATTACATTGTATAATTCTGTACTCCTGGCACCTTTCAAAGTCTTCCAAAATTGTAAACTTTTCTGGCTTTCATTTTCAGCAAAAAAGTTAAAAATCTGCTCCTTTTGTTTTTTTAAGTCATACACAGTTGACGATCCAATCTCATAGTACTCACACAAAGTCTTTAGAGAAGTTTCTTTACCAAATTTTCTCAGTAGCACTACCTTTTCAAGCATTGATGATGATTTATGCTTACGCTTATTAGCACTATTACCATCTTCTGCACGCACCTCTTGGTCTCTTGGATGACATCCTGAAGGGCTAAAATACAGCTAGATATAAGGACTTGATAGGACTGTTGATTAGCTTGGCTGCAGTGTAAACAGATTTTGGCACCTTGTCACTGCTAACTTGCTAATAGTGCCACCCGGGTGGCAGATCCACAAACTAAGGGTGGCAGATTCAAAATGTGCCTGAGTTGCCAGACCTCAGAGCTCCGGATTAGAGAGTACAATTGTGTTACACTAGCCAATATTGTAGTAGGCATCTATCAGAGTTTACAGTTTAGTGCCTTTCACTCTTGGTGTTTTTAACAATTAAAACCTTTGATATTGATTATAATCAGATTTTATCATATATCCATTTTTGGCCTGTATTATTTTGATTTGATACATTTTATGTAGTATTTTGATATTATTGATAAAATGAGATGTACAGTTTGCTGTGGCCAGAAACTCTTAGTATTATTATAAAACCCATTCAGATTTGTAATGAAATTTTATATACAGTACTATCATAACCTACCCAGTATGTGTGTGCCAAGTATAGTAAAAATTTTTATAAGCTAGAAAAAAGGTGATGTTCGAAATGGCACAAAGACTAGCAGATATGAACCTTCCAATTATTGCCAGAGGCAAGAACAAGTTCCTAAGTGAAAAATGTGATGGAAGAATATAGCATTACTGGCTGTATTGGATGGAATAAACATGAAATATGGACAACACAGACAAATGAATTGGAAAATATACAATAAGGTGAGCTCAGAAATATCCTCTGTACTCCAAGATAGGCACTAACTTATACATTAAGGAGAAAACATTGACACTGCAAACATGACTCATGAATAATATGCTGCAACATATGAAAAGCATCAAGGAGGGAGACAATCAGCTTCTGAAAGGACAACTAGGATCTGTGAAGGAAGGAGGCAACAGATGGATGGAAAAAACACAGCTTACTTGGAAACCCTTGCTTTAAGTTGTAGAGAGTTGAAAATAATTTCAAAGGAAGAGGGAAAGATTAAAGCAAGAGCATGGGACTCTCTACCCTTTCATGTCTTTCCCAATAAGTATAACCTGCACTTTTGAAGACAGGTTTTTCATTTCCACTAAAATTTAAAAATTCTTTTCCTTTTCTCTTCTTTTTCCCTTTCATTAACCTCTGTATATTTCAATTGAGGCCTGGCCTTGGTGTAGGCTTCTGACCGTGAATGGAGCCTTCTACGTAAAAAAAAAAGTTTGGTAGGAAGGACTTGCTGCAAAGAAACATTATAGAAATGCAAGGCTTAGGAAAACCTATCAATGAGGAGAAAATTTATGACAACAAATCATCATCCATAGCATTATACAAAACTAGAAGGAACAGTCTCCTCCTGAATCACAGGAAAAGGCCCTTGAAGCAATCTGTGCACCACCAAAGATGAAGACCTTACACACCTTGTGCTTTGGTGGTCTGAATTCTCAGAAGAGAGGAACAAGACATCTTAGCTACAACAGGCATATGAAGAGGAAATAGCGAAGATAGTTGGGAACTTCCTTTTTAATGACAATAATCTGGTGAAGAGCAAAAACTTATATAGAAAAAAATATGGGTATAAAGGAACAAAAAAAATTAGAGAGCTTTGTTTGCATGATGGCGTTTAGAAGCAAAATACTGCACAAGTTTAGAAGATGCCAGTACTGAGGCGACACCCCTATCACATCATCATCAAAATGATCTTGTGACCATAAGTATTTTTATTTTGAGCTGAATTTTCTATTGGGAAACTACACCAAAAAGTGAAAGGCACTAAGTTGTAAACTATGATAGATCCTTGTTTCAGTATTGGCTGGTGACATTACACATCCCTTTGCTGTAATTTGTAATAAAAGTTTATGCACTTCAGTATTATAACCTTGGTAATGTGTGTATCAAGTCATTAATGACATCTGTTGTCATATTGATTTATCATTTATTAAAGTTGTACGTGTAATAAACATCAATAAAATCAAACATACATGACAGAATCACACAAAAATACAGAGAAATCATAGATATTTACATGGAAATGTAATGATTATGCAATGCATATTAAAGTCATGGTAAAATCATACATAATCGCTGATACAACAGCCATCGGTTCTTCAGTTGGATCTTAATCAAATGATCTCAGTCAAGTAATCAATGTTTCATTTTTGCTGCACCCAGGTGAACAAATTGGTAACTTAAGAAAAAGCTGGAGTTGAGAAATTAAGTAATGTGGTTAGGAAAAGAATGTGATATTAAGGTTTTAAATACTTAAAGATGAGATAATAAAGCATTTTTTTCACTTTATCACCCTGAACTCCTATTGTTAAGAAATAACATGAAGATGCTTTTTCTGTCAAAATATTCTGCCATTTCAGATTCAAAGAAATAGTCTTTGCTCAATGTCTTTTATTGTTTATTTGCCCTCATCAGAGCTCTGATAATTTGTTCCAGGAAAGTCTCCTTTTCCTGTATCTTTGCATCCATTTACTTATCACTGCAAACAATATTTTGTGGATATTTAAATTGATAAGGTGCAATTTGACAACTGATTTCACTTAAAGGAATGTGCAAAATTGGGCCAATACATGAAGTTTCATAAAAAGTGCTTGCATTCACAGAAAACATGGTATTGCATTTAGTAGAAAAATCCTTCCTGATGATTTCTTTCTTGGATGATTATTTTGTCTTTATTTTCAGTTGCTAGACACCTTCTTCAGCTTTCTGGCCAGAAAAACTGATTTTTATACTGGAGCTCCTCAAGAGACAAGCGAAAAGGTGAGCAGTTTATGTAATGGTTTCCATTATCTTAGTGCACTCATGTATTGGTTTAAAGTCAAAGCCATAATTCTATGATTGTACCAGTTGGCCATGTAACAGCATAACATGGAACAACAGCCTTGTGGAGTGTGTCTAGCATGCTGGCTGGGCACCTGGCTCGTGTCTTGTGAAAATTTATGTATGTCAAGGTTTACCGGATTGGTCAGGTGAGAATGTGAGAATTGTAGGGGGTTATTGCTGGGGTTGACGGGAGTCCGTAGTGGGTATTGGAAGCTTGCATGAGGTAGTCCTTTTTCTATTTGGGGCAGTCATAGCCTAACGGTAGTGCTCCCACCTACCATGCATAACGTCCTGAGTTCAAGCCTGGTTTTACAGGGTTGTGTTCGTGATGTAAGTGAATGGGTTTAAATATTTTGTTTTCATAAACAGTGAAGGAGATTTTCTAAGTTTTTGTGCGTTGTTTATTTCTCTTTTGTGACAGTGAATGTGTAGGCTTGCCTGAGGGCTCGGGTGACAGTGTATTGGCCCTTCCCAATACCCCAGCTAACTCAAGGATTATACCATCCCCTACCCTTGGAGTAACCCATTAGGTAGTAGGTTGTTAACAACTGCTGCCCTGAGTGGTACTACCGTCCAGACTGAGGAGCGTTAAAGTGGTGCCCGGAACCATCCTGTACTCTTCATGTCAGGATTGCTGGTCTAACTTCCTGTCTCATCAAAATGGGACTGCTGGGCTATCTTGCCATCTTCTTGCAAGCACCACACACCTAATCATACCTTGCTTATTATTATTACTTTTTTCACATAAGTACTCTTGTCAGTTCAAATTCGCTCTAACATTTAAAAGCATCATGATGACAGTGTCCGTCCAATCTGTGGCCCCTAGTCTCTGGCATCATGGGGTACTAAGAATCTCCGGGTTTCTGCCTGCCTCTACTGTCATTGAGAGGGAGGGCTCTAGCAGTAGTAGTACCAGCCCTTCCCATGACTTTTCCCTCTCTGTAAGACCTCCTCTTTTTCTATTTACTACACCAACATTCGTGGTCTCTCTAGTAACCTCTCCTCAGTTGAACACCATCTATCTAGTACCTTTCCTAATTTCTAATTTTGTCAGAGACACAGTTGGCTAATGATGTTCTCACTAGTCCCTTTTTCATATCTAATTATAATCTCCACTCTCATTTCCGATTCAAAGGTGGTGTTTGTGCTTACTCCAACATAGACACACCTGTTGCATGCCTTAAGGACCTTGAGTCCCCAAACTTTGATGTTATGTGGCTCAAAGTCTGTCTCCTTACCATCACACTTGTCCTCTGTTTTGCCTATTGCTCTCCTAATTCTACAAACTTTATGTCCTTCTTCGACTATCTAAACTCTTGCCTTGAGACTGTAAAATCCTCTCACCCGCAAGCCGAGATCCTCTACATTGGGGATTTCAACATTCACCATAAGGAATGGTTGAATTTATCCCATACGGATGGTGGAGGGATTGAAGCCATCATGTTCTCCGTTCTCAGTGATTTAGAGCAAATTATCTCCCACCCTACCCATATACCTGACCGCTATGACCATTCTCCTTATATTCTGGATTTGTTTTTCACTTCTAGTCCATCTCGCTGTAAACACACAATCTTGCCCCTACTTGGTTCATCTGATCATACTCTCATAAATGTATCTATTCTAACTGCACCTCCTCCTCCAGCAGCCCTTTCTAAGC
>JAYMFT010281588.1:0-10482 GCA_038088735.1 Panulirus argus | reverse complement strand
AGGGAATACGTGGGAAGTATTCTTTCTCCCCTATCCCCAGGGATAATATATATATATATATATATATATATATATACACATACATACGTACATAAAAACATACTTGACACCACCCTCCACAACAGTGACAAAAAGTGGTTGGCCATATTCATTGCCAGCTGCCATTCCAGAGACATTTACAATTGCTTCACCTCCAAAACACTTAAAATTTTCAATGGAGTTTCCCAGTGAGCAGTTCTTTCTCTAGTTCTTTTCAGCCATTTCCTACATGTTGTCCCAATAACTTGGGCAAACCTCAACATGAAGGTTCGCTCATGTGGAGGCGACCTCACAATCATGCCGTAGCACCCTTACACATCAGTAACAAAACTACATTACACAATCAGAACAGTGGCACACCCAGAATAGAATGCCAGCATCTCCACAGAAGTCTTCAGTCACTCTTTTAACCTCCAACAGACATGAATCTAGCTCATACCGTCCAAATACCGTGAATGGACAGTCTCTCCCATTGAGCAAAACACTACTCTAGGCATCACATATGGCATACTCATGACTTTCACTCTCCACACCAATAAAATTAAGAAAAAAGTAATATAGAAACTAGATATCTTCAGGAAACTATCTGGCACCAGATTTTAACAAGAAAAAGAATCTCTCAACCTGTATACAAATAATTCATCCAATCCTCTTTAAACTATGCGTCACATGCCTGGTGTTCCAGTCTCTGAAAAGCTAATAAAACAGAGTTGCAAACCACACAAAATAGTGCACTTAGAACAATCACTGGCTGCCTAGCAACCACAAATACTCAGAATCTTCACAATGAAACAATCATCCTGCCAATGCAGCCCCACTATAACATACTTGTGCATTTCTCAGCAACAGCATTAGACCCCCATTTGCCCATCCAAACCATTCAATAACTAACCACCAACCCCTAGGTAAAAATGAATAACTACCCCTGCCACACACTTCAGTGACTTCTCACAAATCCCCCATCCCCACCAAACATAACTTTGACAATACATATATGCTGTACTGAAATAACCCGACAAGCTCTAAATAACTTACCTCCAAACTCAGTCTAAAACTCCACCCCACCTGTACACTCATCAGAAACCAAACTCCCCCCAAAAACATGTCACAGTCTGCCACTTGCATTCTGGACTTCACCCATCACTACAGCACTACAAATACAGTTTCATCATATCCCAAGACCCTTCATGCCCACAGTGCAGCTACCATAAAGAAGACACTGAGAACTCATTTGCCTTGAATTCTCTGCACATATACGAAGAGAAGTGGTAGTAGTGATAGTAGCTGTGGTAGTAGTATAGTAGCAATGCCATGGATGGATGATGAATTACTGTTGAATTATTTTTCTTTTTTTCAGATTCAACCGTGGGATCATCCACCACTCATGATAAATCCACAGATGCGGATGACACAACCCAACACTTCAGTTCCACGAAATGGACCTCCCAATATGTCACGACCACAGATACCTATGGTATCCTTGCCTGGACCTCTTCCACGGGGACCAGGACCTCTGTTGAACCCAAATCCTGGTGGATTCCCTCAGTTTCCTCTCCGAAACAGCTCACAGGTTATAACATTAGTGATTCTCAGATTGAACTTGAAGTTTGAAGGAATGGTTGTTCCAACAATATTATATGGTTGCAAGGAATGGGCTATAGATAGGGTTGTGTGGAAGAAAGGGTGGATGTGATGGAAATGAAATATTTGAGGGCAATATTTGGTGTAAGGTGGTTTCATTGAGTAAATAATGTAAAGGTAAGAGAGATGTGTGGTAATAAAAGGAGTGTGTTTGAGAGGGCAGAAGAGTGTGTTGAAATGGTTTGGACATATGGAGAGAATGAGTGAGGAAAGGTTGACAAAGAAGATATGTGACATAGGTGGAGGGAATGAGAAGTGGGAGACCAAATTGGAGGTGGAAGGATGGAGTGAAAAAAATTTTGAACGATTTAGGTCCGAACATGCAGTAGGATGAAAGGCGAGCACGGAATAGAGTGAATTGGAATGATGTGGTATACTGGGGTTGATGTGTTGTCAATGGACTGAACCAGGGCATGTGAAACGTCTGGGGTAAACCATGGAAAGTTCTTGGGACCTGGATGTGGATAGGGAGCTGTGGTTTCAGTGCATTACACATGACAGCTAGAGAATGAGTGTGAGCGGATGTGACCTTTTTCATGTGTTTCCTGGTGCTACCTTGCTGAAGCAGGGGGTGATGATGCTGTTTCCTGTGAGGCAGGATGGTGCTGGGAATGGATGAAGGCGAGCAATTATGAACAAATACATGTGTATATAAATATATGTATATGTTGATATGTATACATATATGTATGTATGCATATATTTTTATGAAACTAATTGTAAATTTCTCTTGACAGTGGAGTGCAGGAATTGTTCCATATGGAGCTGGAGCTCTCCTTTCTCATTTGGTTACTGGAGCACAGTTACCACCACAGGAGGATTTGCGGAGCTCACTGAAGAGGCGATCTACTGATGATCCACTGAACATCACCCCTCCTAAACAAATCAGGATGACTCCAAATCCAGTCAACAGTCAACAGGCTGTTGCTGTAAGTTAATTAAAAGTTTCAGTAACTTCCTCAAGTCATTAAAGCTAATGTATAACTGGAAAGGATACAGCAGTATTTCTGGGGTTTCTTAACCACACCATTTTTTACAAGACCGTTAACCTCTTTTTATCTTGAAAAAAGAAACGGTATACTCCTAGTTTTTCAGGAAGAGTTTCTCATTGTCAGTTAAATAATGTGCCAGTCACGCTGTACAATTCTGGTAAACTTTTCAAAGTAGGTTCTTTCATCCAGGATTTTGCTTGGCTTGGATTAATTGATATATTTAGAGGGGTTCTGGCTATCTTTTTGTGGAAGCAGTTGTTGAACAGTGCTGTGTGCCATACTGGTTGTTACCCTGGGGAGGTGCTTCATCAGAGAGCAGAGCACCCTTTGGAAAGAGTGGTGCAACACATAGCAATTTCATGGTGAGACTGCAAACCAAAATGTTTTTCTTTTCAGAATCTTTTGAGGGCTTTTCACCCAGAGCATCTTGATGTCCTAGTAGTAGCACAGGGAGGAGGTTTTATAATGGTCCTTTGAATTGGATAACTCATTTTATATACTTGATGGTTTGTATGGATGGCACCTACTGCTGCTGCATAGGAATTATAGTTGTAGTGGGTGACAAGCAACCACTGACTATGGAGATACTACATCCAGGGTTTCAGGAGGAATATGGTGTTTGTCATGTATCCACTTCTAGGCCCATTTTATGCTTTTTTTTTTTCTTCTCTCATTTACATGTGGATAGTTGGCATCAGACCCCAGCCTCTCACTTTCCTCATCTCATATACAACACTTGACAAATCATAACTCACTGCTGTTGCAAAGAAGAGCCCTCAGGGCTGCAAGCTTATATTCTAGATTTTAGAGTTTTCATTCCAGCAGTCCTATCATATACAAATATGGTGGGGACTGGAGTGTGAAGGTGCCCCAGAATATTACTTTAGGATATTAAATCTGATTGTGTCAATTCTTAGGAGTTTGGTAATATTTGGAAGTTGGAAGATTAAGGTTTAGGATTGAATGCTTCAAAAATTGCATACCTTAATAAACCAGAAATTTGAGAAATGCTTTTAAAGGAAATCCAGGAAGTAAATGAGAGGAATGGAGAACATGGAGAAAGTGTGTAAGTTTGCCTAAGAATTGTTATAAAAGAGGTATAACTCTAATTGCACTCAGAAAAAAGTATCGTCTTGGATGGATCTGATGAACTTTAAAATGATCATTAATACTCATATCTCAGTATGATTGGTAAGTGTGAATGTGAGACAGGTTTCTAATGATTATGTTAGCCCCACTGTATTTTTCTTTCTGTCAAAATTTGAAATAAGTAAAGCCTTTATTATGGCGGATTTTAGAAAATGTTGCGGGGCTACCAGTGTGAGGCCAGATCAATGGGCACTTCTTAAAATCCTTCGTCTGTGTTGTCATGTAGTTTCACATATAAAGTCGTAAAATATTTACTTATTGTACCTTGTGTATTTAGTACAAAGTAAAATATTTAGAACCAAAATGCAACACTGACAGCTGATTAATCAGAATATTCCCTGGTGAGATATTTTTATGCGAACAAGCGGTATTACAGTTATTGGTTCTACTGTCTTTGGGGAGCAGTGTAAAACCTTTAGCATTAATCACAACCAGGAAAATTAGAGAGCAATAAAGAAAGCAGGGAATTTAGTCCAGATAGCTACACAGGCTGAGACCTGTTATCAGTGATTGGTGATTTAAATGCAAAGGTGAGTATAATTGAGGGATGTGGGGTTTTTAGTAATGTAAATAAAAATGGTAAGGAGCTTGTAGAGTTGTGTTCTGAAAAAGAGCCGATGATTGGGAACACCTGGTTTAAAAAGAGGACGTACACAAGCATTTGTGTGTGACTAGTAAAGATGGTCAATGGGCATTATTGAATTATGTACTTATTGATAGGTGTGCAAAAGAGAGACATTTGGATGTGACTTTAATGTGAGGGGCTGCCGGTGGGATGTCTGATCATTGCCTTGTGGAGGGGAGTGTGCTTTTTTTTTTTTTTTTTTTTTTTTTTTTTTTTTTTTTTTAAAAGGAAATGGTATAGGTGAGAAGAAATTGGTGAAATTAAGTGAACTTGGAAAAGAGACTCTTGTGAAGAAATGCCAAGAGAGATTGAGTGTAGAATTACAAAAGGTGAGAGTAAATGAAGCTAGGGGAGTGAGTGAGTGAGGAATGAGAGGTATTTAGGGAAACCATGCTGGCATGTGCGAGAGATGCGTCTGGAAAGTGGAAGATGGGCAGGTTAGAAAGTGTAATGAGTGGTGGGGTAATGAAGTAAAGTTGATCATGAAAGAAAAAAAGGGAGGCAATGGGCTGTACTTAAAATGAAGGAGTGTAAATGAATGGGAGATGTACAAGAGAAAGCAGCAGCAAGTCAAGAGGAAGGTACAGCTGTTAAAAAAGAGGACAAATGAGATTTGGGGTGAGCAATTATGAATAAATTTCAGTAAGAATAAGATGTATTGGAAGGAGGTTAATAGCGTGAGAAAAACAGAACAAATGACGACATCAGTGAAGGGGGCAAATGGGGAAGTGCTAACATGTATTGATGAAGTGAAGTGGATGTGGAATGAATATTTGATTGATTGTTAAATGTGTTGATGATAGGGTGGCAGATATATAGTGTTTAGGGTGGGGTGATAAGTGAGGTGAGAGAGTCATGGAGAGTGGTTTGGTGAAAAGAAAAGAGGTGGTGAAATACTTGTGTTAGAGGAAATGCGGCAAGGTGGCTGAAGTGGTTGGTATTGTAATTGAATTTCTTAAGAAAGTGAATGACTGTGTTGTTGGTTGGTAAGTTAGGATCTTTTGATGTATGTATGCAGCATGGTGAGGTGCCTAAGTGATAAGTTTGTTGAGTGTTCCAAGTTAGTTGTCTGGGAGAGCAGTGATTGAGAGTTTGAAGGCTTGTACAGAACATCAGATTGGGGAGGAACGATGTGGTTTCAGAGGTGGTAGAGGATGTTTGGATCAGGTATGTGCAGCATTTTGGAAATGGGGAGCAATAACCTGGAAAAAATTGATAATGCTAAGATCCAATTTCTTTCCATATCTTTTTAAGCATCATATATATCCTCCGTTTAATTTCAGAACACCACAATTCAACTCTCTGATAACATAAACATGTTGTGCAAACCATATTCTCCATTCTCTCCTTGAAACCCCACATAATCAACATTATGCTGGAAGCCCCTCTGTTTATTCAGGGTGTAGGTATCTCCCTTAGTAGGAGTTGTCTTGGTTTAATCTCAGACATTGTAGCACCTTGATGTTCATTGTAAAACTGTTCTCTTGATGCTAAGTGAAGATATGCTAAGGTACTGCATATTGTCACTTCATAAGGACTGCTATTTAAGGCTAGAGCAGTTTAAATAAATCATGTTGACCACCAGAAATTTTGAAGGAAACATGTTTAATATCAAGGAATCTTAAACCTCTTAATATGGGACATCTCTTCCTGGACCAAGAGACTTGTTTTTGTGAACTCATATTTCCTCATTGTCACTGTCAATAAGTTTGGGAAGATAGCCTCCACTGCTGACCTTTCTGAGGAACTTGCCCATGTAGGAATTTGAAATTCATTTGTAGGTCTTTGTCTGTCCTATGTTTTGTCTTTCAATGATGCCCTACTTGAGTTGCCAATAGTCTCATCTGGCTTGATCCTGGGGTTGCCATTGTCAAGCTATAAGGGTCCTAGTGTGCTGAAAACTTTTAGTTCAAACCCATCTCCTTAAAATTGGTATGTAACCTCAGCTTAAGAGAAATGTTCAATATGAAGCTTGAAAGCAAAGGGAATGAATTGTGAAGTGGTAGAATGGGTGAAATGTAATACTTTAGGATGGTTTAGGCATGTGAAAAAAGTGCAAGACTTGGAGTTTACAAAGAGAGTGTATGATAGTGCAATTAAAGTGGTTGGTGTGAGAGGAAGACCACCCGTGAGTGCAATTAAAGTGGTTGGTGTGAGAGGAAGACCACCCGTGACAAGGGCAAATAGGGTGGAGGAATACTTGGAGAGAGAGAAATAGCAAAAGAATGCATGGATTGGTGTGTACGAGAGAGGCATGTAAGGACAGGGATAAGTGGAAACTCTTTTGCCGTGGCCAGCCCTTGATGGAAGTTCCCAGAGGGAACGGGCATCAGAGATATAGATAGATAGATACATGCATGAAAAATGCTTTCCTGTAGGATTGTCACTTAAGCATCTTCCTGGTTGTCTCCCGCTCCCCTAAAATGAAAAAAATGGCGATTGACCTTTCAAATTTGGAAATTATAAGATCCATCACTACAGACGACTAAGAATGATGATATCATAGCTGAGTAGTCAGAAGGTGCATCAAAGCAGAGCCAAAACTGTAACTACCTAGCTTGTCTTTAGCAAGAGGTGAAAGGCATTTACTTCACCAATAAAATAGGGGATTAGGAGGTTCTGTAACCCTAGAAGTATGAGCTAGTTCTCACAGCTTGTGGTACATTACCCCAGAAAGTGTTTTTCTTACTTCAAAATGTACATTTTTCCCACTTGATTTAAAAAGATATGCTTTATGTTTCATTCATTCATGTAAGGTAAAGGAACACAGTTGCACAGTCAAGTGGTGTTCAACTGTAAGTGAATTGATCTTACGTAGAAGAAAATTAAGGAGAAAAAAGGGGGAAGTATGATGATGAAGAGAATGAATTATAAAGATAGAAAATATATGTTTTTATAGGTTTAGTGTAAAGAAATGAGTTGGTATGTTTATGCATTTATTGTGGATATAGGGACAATAGCAGGAGGTTTTGGTAGTTGTTGAGGGAGATAAGAAAGATGGAAAAAATTGTGTGATTATGAATGGGTTTGATAAAGGTAGAAGGTTTATCTTAGGTAGATTAATGAATTAAGCAAGCTTATTGTTGGTAGAACTTTCGTGGACATTTTTGCTTCGTGTTTTAAAAAAAGGATTTTGTCTTCCAATATGTAGATAACATGTAACTATCTAAAAGTAACCTTATTTACAGAGAAAGAAGCTTCATAATGCCATGGTTCGGCAACGTGGTGGTATAGCCAAGAAGGGCCCAATTTCTAGTAGACTGTCTATGCCACCTGCAACCAGTAACCCCAACTTAACAACTATCAAAACAGTAGACATAAGTACTGTTCAGAAGCAAAACCAAGGAAATAAGCCACAGCAGAATCAGGGGAGCCAGCAACAAAATCAAGGAAATAAACAACAGCAAAATCAAGGAAATAAGCAACAGCAAATTCAAGGTAATAAACAGCAGCAGTATCATGGCAATAAGCAGCAACAGTACCAAGGGAATAAGCAGCAGCATAATCAGGGGAGTAAACTACAAAACCAAGGAAACAAACAACCAAATCAAGGAAACAAACAGCAGCAGAATCAAGGAAATAAGCAGCAACAGTACCAAGGGAATAAGTTGCAGCAAAATCAGGGGAATAAACAGCCAAGTGCACCATTCAAGGAATCAGTCAAACAGCCAAAACCTTCAGAAAATTTCCAAGATGAGGTGAGTTTTGACTGATGCTATATGTGTATGTATATATATTTGGAATTAGTAACTAGCTGTAAGGGTACCTAATTGTAATGAAAAGTGTGATTTTTAAGGAGAGAATTGTAGGTTAGAAAGTACATGTGCCCATTGTTCCCAGTGAGATTTGGTAAGTGGTTGTCATCCACAAATGATTCTACCCCTGGTATGTCACCCATGGCTTTCCTCAACTTGTTAAAGATAGCTGGGGAGTTCATTTGACTGAATGACGATATGCAGAGGCAATACAGGCCTCTCAGTTTGCTAAAAGCAGCAGTTCCTGGCTTTCAAGAAGGTAAAGGTATCTGGAAGTTTCCTTTCACCAGTTACATTTCGCTAGACATGTTTTCGTTTAACAGTTTAATCACTATAGTTTCTCCTGTCTGACAGGCTGAGCATTAAATCTTGTGTTGATTGTTAACAATGGATACATACCACCTTTATCCTTCTTGATCACCATGGCTTTTGGATTACAGTAGGGCAGTGTAGAGGTCTTGATAATGCCAGCCTCTTTCATGACTGTTCCACACGGCTTCTTGCAACTTATGAGGTGTAGCTTACAGTTTAGACCTCACTGGCATCTTTTCAGTGAGCCCTACTTTATGGGGCTCTGCTGAGGCAACCTTGGGCCTGCCAGAAAACAGTTCACCTAATTTCCATATGACCTGAATCATCATTGAGTCTGGCATTCACTTACTTTTTCATTAATGTGCATGTCCTCTCCTATTTCACTCCAGCCTAGTCGGTCAAGAATCACAATTTGCCAACTTCTTTACTGGCTACCATTACTGATGCTGTCCAGATGATTTGTGGGTTTCCCAAACTCCCATAGTGTAGCCTTATCTTCTCTAGGCAGTCAGATTGTTCTTTATGTCCAGCCATCTGAAAACAGGGAGACACTATCTATCTATTTTATTTGTATATCTGATGCCTGTTCCCACCTGGGACTCCCACAAGGGGGTGGCCTTGGCACTATAGTCAAAATAACTATTGAACTCAAGTGCTGCTTCTAAGCCTTTACTGCCTCACCCTTAACAGGCCACGGGCAGAGGGCATCTCTAATGCTGTGTTTGCAGAGGCTCCTACCTAATGTTCCTATTGACCACTTCTACCTTATACTCCTACCTTTGTTTTTTCCTAATGCTCTGCTTAAATGTTCCTACCTGCTACTTCTTTCTATTGCTCCAATCGTTTTGCCAAAAGGCAGCATTAGCACACAGTGCTTGCTGCAGGAAAACTAGAGTTACAAAGAATGAGCTGTGAGCTAAGTGTTGTCATATGTTATGTATGATGTATGACAAGGAGATTTTGTATGTTTGTGAAAAGAATGCCAATAGTCCAGGTTTGGATGAAGCAGAAAGAAAAGACAGGTAACTGGGTCACAGGAGTGCAACTTGACAACCACTCAGCCATCTTTAACCCTCACGATACCCAGGAGGGTAGTACTGGTTATATACCTCCCTGGTTGTTGGCAGACTACCAGCTGATACCTATCAACAGGGGAACACAAGCATATAATATAGTTGGTGTCAGAGGGACATGATTTCACAGAATATGGTCCCCTCCACAGAGCCTGTGGATTGTTAGCATTTGTAGGAAGTAACACTTAACACTAATTTCCTTTTTATGATTTACGTAGTTTGGTCTTTTGCTTGTCATATTTTTGTACCTCATGTGCCTTAAGCAGTGCTTCCTTCATGAGCTCACACATTTTTTAGAGACATGCCCTTAGATCTAGCATGTTCTGGCATGTGCTCCTGACATCTGGTGATAATTCTTTATTGTCCCACTGTTCTTGAAGAACTTGAAAGGTCCTTTCACTGCCTTCTCATATAACAGTTTGAGGGGGAAGAATTTCAAGCTGCTTTGGGGAACTTTCATGTAAGCAAATAGGAGTGATGCATTGTACCTCAGCCATTCCTTTGGCTGCTCAGAGGCTGCATGCTTAGCATTTCCTTTAGGGTCATGTTAAACCTCTCATAAGAGTTAGTTGTTCAAGGGATGATAGGGACTATCCCTTAACCCTTTAATGGAAAGGTGACAGAATATATAGATGAAGTGCAGTAAATTTAGGGATGCAATCATCTATATACAAAGAAATACAGTGGAATTCAAACAGCAACAGACCAACTGGTCCCTTTGAGGATGTTTGTGATAGTGGAAGAGACATGAATATCATAGATCAGTGTATTAAGAGTAGAAATATGTATATGTTATTATACTTCATCACTGTTTCCCAGGTTAGCGAGGTAGTGCCAGGAAACAGACAAAGAAAGATCCATTCACTCACATACACACATATATACATACATGCACA
>JAYMFT010281577.1:0-10482 GCA_038088735.1 Panulirus argus | reverse complement strand
CTGAGCCAGGTACCCATTTTATCGACCAACCCCTAGGGGTGGATGAACAGCTGGGTTAACTGTGGACCGACTGCCGCTTATGATTAGGGAAATACATGTTGGTGTGTGATTGGGTACAAGTTTTAGTATTTGAAAAGTGACTGTAGAAAGTAGCAGGTCGAATCTACCCTTATAAATGCCAGGGTGTAAATGGAGCCTCTTTCTAATGAACAACCCTTTCCTGCACTGACATTGGCCTGCAATCTTTTGTGCCAATAAACTGCCCCCACTTGGCATCCTTAGGTGTCATGTGGATCTGGTCCCCTGGCGCTCCGGAGCGTGGTTGCCAAACTTTGGGAAAGGTTTGTGTCGGTAGTTTAATGCACGGTCTTGTTGGTCAGTAAGGCACTCTCTGTCATAATGTGAAAGATTACCTCACAAAACTTTATATATCATGCTACCTCCTCCTTAAGCGTGGGCATGACGCCATTGGGCTCCCCCTGGAGCGCCCAGCCGTTATTTATCTGCCCAGGTAGCGACCATACTGGAGGTAAAGCTGTAGGGTATTATGATTTCCATTTTTTCAACAAGTAATGTTTTACTGACCATCAAAATTATGCTTAAATTTGTGGCCACAGACTTATTTTGTGCAGTGAGCATTATTGTGGTCACGTGACGCATGTTGCCAAGTGCCGTCAGTCAGGTGGTGGTGGTATTGATCAGGTCGAGATTTGTTCCCCCACAGGCCTTAAAGTGTATGTATACGACCAGCTGCAGCAGCAGAATCAGCCGCCAGGTGGGGGCCACCTTCATAACGGCTTGGGAGCCGTTTAGTCCTATGTTAAACGATATTCCCTTAAAGTTCTTTTTTGTTTGCTCCCGTTGATTAAGATCAGTAATGGATATTACTGTTAGATATGTGTATATTTTAAGTGATCATTTTATCTACGCTTAAAATATGTTTCCAAATTCTACACTCTTCATATGTCCGTCCGTGCCACTAGTATTTCATAGAGTCCTAAGTAGATTTATCTGAAGGTTGGTTTCACTTATCAGTGACAGTAGGTGTAGTACGTCAGTTAGTCTGTAGAAGTAGATTAGTAAGAGTTACATCAGACGTGTTTCATAAACAGATTCTTGAACGGCATAGAACGGGACGATTCACATATTTTGTTAATACATTATCACAACGACCAATTATGCATAATTGTATGCTGTATATTTGAAATGTTTGGTTTTTACTACGTAATGAAAATGTGCCATGAGAGACCGTTAAAATGTGACATGAGAGACCGTTGTAACTAGATATGACGCGTATCAAGAAGCCGGCTTTTTACTCCGCTCTGTCGAGACCCGAACGCGGCCAGTGGAGTTCAACGGAAATTCTAAGTTTACAGCTCGTTAGAAGATAAACGGGCTGCAGTACTACGCTAGACTAGTTGATGCAGTTTGGTAGACATGTACAGTTGCGTGGTGCCCTTGTACTCGAGTGCGGGATATCCTCTGGTCATCCCATGATTGGCTCAAGGGCTAGCGGCGTGATTCACCATGGTTCCAGCGCTTGTTGCTCGATTTCTGGAGGTTTTGTGTATGTTTTTGGTGAATTCTCCTGCGTGTTCTTTGATGGGTATCAGTTTTAGTCGTGATTTAAGTATCTCATTGCCACTTGTGCTGCCTTCATAAAGCATAATGGTATCTGCCAGTTAGTATATGATTAGGCTACGAGAATGGATCAACCTCGATTCCCATTTAAACATTACCCTGGAGTGAATATATGAATTAGGTGTAAAGTTTCCCCTCGCAGACAATGTATCAAGAGGAACCGGTGGCTGACAGTAGCTCCCTAGAACGGAAATGACGTCAGAGTTGACTCAGCAGCGGAATGATTTGAAGTTTGGCAGATAATGCTGTGAAACATAACTTGTCGGGCTGCTAATAATTTTTACTTGCTTGTTATCATAATAATTACAGTCATAAATACAGAGGTGAGGTAGGTAGTATTGCACTATATTGGAGATCATACGAAACGCGGATTACGAGTAATGTAATATCGGTTTTCATCCCATATTAGGCCTGCAAGCCTGACTAAGCGTGATATCGAGGCGACTTCCATGCTAGCTATCGTGGTTTGCGGGATGCAGAGAAGTGCGCCATGACGCCATGACTATATTGTTGACCTGGTAGTGTTGCCCCCTTCCAGTGCTTAGAAAAAAAAAAGATTATATATATATATATATATATATATATATATATATATACTGATTAACCCACCTGTTTCCTTTTTTCTTCCGTTTAAGCATTAAACTCAGCGCGGCTTAATTTTCTTATTTTTTATACTTTTTTTCTAATCTGAGATGAGGATGGCTTTCACTGATATCTGGACAGGGAGATTGTCTTTAACAGGTGTATGGAATGTGGTTTAAATGTTCCTGACGAGTGTAGCAGTACACGCCTGCTATCCTGGAGTTTTTGTGTATGTTCCGGTAAGATAGATAAGAAAGAAGGGCGTGATTAAATGAGATCCTTATGTATGTCATTTATAAAAAAGTCAACCAACTGTGTTGATTGCCCTTTGGTGTTTTCAAATTGGGTTCTGGGAAACTTTGATGAGGATCCCTGGGGTATTTCTTGAGAGACAGGATTCCGTGACTTCAGAAAGGTTTAAAAATCCCAGGATTACCGCTCTCTCCCTTGGTAGCATCCGGTAGCACTGAACAGGTCAGGTCGAAAATGATTTGTGTCTGTAGTGGGTAATGAAAATATTTAAGGATCGTTGAACATAGTTGATTCATTACTGTTTGTGTTAAATTTGTATTATGCTTTACCCTACCGACCTTTGTTCAGCTCACAAGCATCACGGTAACCCCTAGCTAGTATATCTTCGTATTGTAAACTCATTGCACCTTGTTGCTTCGTGTATTTCAGTCGTAGATTAGTCTGAAAGGTACTTAAAAAATAGGACATGTGTAAGAGGCAGGATGTAATAGATCAGGGGTTTCCAACCTTGGGTTCATGTACTCCCAGACATACATTTGCACTTCTCGAGGGGTACACAAGGGTCTGAGAGTATAACCATGGTGTACACTGCTGTACAGTGTACACCATGAGTAATGTAGAACGTAAGCAATGTAAACACCCATCGTTATAAATCAGTATAAAATCCTTATATAGTCTCACAGATTTCTTAATAATATAAAATCAATATAATTTTACCAATTTTTGATCCTTAGATTTTAAGGTACATGGAAACCTGTCTGAATTCCCAAGGGGTACAGAGGAACATAAAGGTTAGGAACTCCTGTCATAGAATATCGTGTCAAGGATCTGGTAATACTACATAAGAAAGTTATTTGATAAGATTTTTATTAAGAAAAAATGATTATTTGGACTCATGGATGATATATTTTGATAATTTCCCGTATCGGAATTTTTTTCCAACCCTTGCTGTCGACACTTCCACATTTTGCCAGAACAAACCAGTCACATCATCTGCCTGTGAAAGTTGCCAACTTGCTCGATACATAATTCATCCTGAAGCAGTAGTCATCCGTTATTATTCCGCGATGGAGAGTCCAAGTAGAACGTGTAGCTCCCTTTTCTAGAGCCCTCTATGAATTGTTCATGAAATCTAGTAATACATCACACCAGTGAAGGGTATCTGGCTATGTTGTCATTCAGCCGTTGTACATGAAGATAAACTAGAGTGCCTCCCGGATTTCAGAGTTTAAACAAGTGTTAGGTCAGCACATATTTTTGAGCTATGACATATTAATATTCTAGATTGTTTTCCATGTAGCAAGTCTAATGTTTGTTGTTTTTTTCATGCCATTTTTTTTTCCCGAAAGCAAATAACGTTCAAACGTGTTTGAGCTAAATACGAATGTGAATGTGAAAGTTACTTCGGTTTGATGTTCGTTACTGTGCATATGTTGTCATCGTTTATCAAAGACAGGTTTTCTACATTAAACAACACTATGCCTGTTTTGCTTCAAACTAAAGGAAGAAACTGATTACATTTGGTTAATATGTGGAACCTCTACATTTGAAGATTTTTTCTCACTAGGATTAATGAGTTTAGTCTTTATCCATCAGTTATCCCAGCTTATTTGGTTCGTTTTGCTCTAGAAACTAGATAATGATGACTAATTTTTGGGAAGCAACTTCTATACCAACATTTAGTCACCCGCCCGCGTATGTTGTCGTACAGAGTTGTATCTCCGCTGCCAGGCTGATGAGTAGGCGTTTGACTCCTACGATTTCTCGTCTCTATCATTGTTTGTGTGGCAGTATGATTTATTGGCAGAGACGTATACCATACCTTCATTGGTCATTGGAAATCGCAGTCAAATTGGGTTTCAGATACAGGCTGATATATTATGCAAACTCACCTGTCCCTCGCATGAATGTTATATAATTTTTTTTTTGTATTATGTGACTTCGTTCGTTTCAAAGCTTAGCCAACGCAATATATTTCTTTCGGCAATAAGTTCGTGGTAAAGTGGCGCACGTGAACAGCCAGTGATGTGCGGAAAGCGTTAAACCTGGCGTTCCCGCCTTTCCCCATGACGTCATGTACGCGTTGGACCGTCCAACATCACCACACTGTTGGTATCTGGCTCATGCGGCAGACCTTACCCGTTATGCACTGAACGTTTCTCTGCTTTCGTTTTCAGGAAAGGCACAGTAAAGTATGCTTGGGTTAGATCATGAGTGCACTAGTATGTTCTACAGATCAAGAAAGTGTCGGACATTTTTTGTATAGTCATCTAGATATATCATAGATATCTGGTCACCATGGTGCTAGTTTGAGTATTTCTTTTACAAGTTATGAAAGCGTTGACTCTCAAGGGGTAAAAGAGGGTTGATGTACTTCACACAACTTCTAAAAGTAGACCAGTTATGTGTCACGTATCTGAGCTGTATTAAAGCTTTTATTATGAATCCCATGTCGTCGTGTTTTGGTATCGGTACAGATATGGTAAAGCAGACAGAGCCTTTGGTCTTTGAGGGTCTTGTTTATGATGACAGCAAACATGCGCCCCCTCCTCTTTGGCGTACGTGGCAACTGCGGCAGAGTGGTGGGTTACCAGGTGGCGGCGTGGCCCAGGTTTGACAGCTGGGCGAGGAACGTCACTAAAGTGGTGGTGATCCTTGGCTGGGTTCTGTATATATCGGTTATCAACACACCCTGGGTTACTTAATGGAGTGGAAGGCGTTGGTTCTACCAGCGCCCTCTCTATCATACCATGCTCCATATCCGTCTTCATGCCAGCTGGAGGTAGTTAGCTTCATTAGATTTTTATTTACTACCTCGGAATTTGCGTTGTCAAAGCTGTTAAAGCAGCAGCGAATGTGCTGTTGAAGATTAATAAAACGAATATTCGTATGTGTTTCTGGCAAATTTCTCGTTATACCACCAAAGACACAGCTCGGCCTCGGGAGTTCCGAACCATAAATAGCATGACAAGTGGTTATCTAATGACCGGTGAACGAGTCGTACATGTATTTTTGAAACCAGACCGGAAGTTGGCCGGGCCCAAAGTTGGCCTGAGCTGACAGTATTATGCACCATGGCTACTGGTATCATGGGTCTTCATTGAAGGATTATATATTTCTATCATCCTAAGTAATTATCCAGTTGACTATGGGGAAAAATATTTCTTGAGATTGCAACTGTTCTTATCTAATTGAAAGCTAATTTTCCGATTACTCTTGAGAATTTGAGAGAAAAATGTTGGTTGTAAAGCTCAGTCAGGAATGTAAAAACCAACATAGTTACAAGGATTGAAAATTAATGATTTTGCGGTGGTAGATGTTTAGTTTGTGGTGAGGGATGTGGTGTTGCTGATTACCTGTTCTATTTCTTTCGCAATGGATGAACTTGGATCATGCGGTAGCACTTGAAAAGATAGTAATGTCGTGATTGTTGTGAACGGAGGGGAAAGTGGGATGAATTCTCCATTTTGTGTCTTCATGCTTTTAATGCTACTGATTAGAGAACAGAAATTGAACAGAGTACAAACTTTAGCTCGTGGAATTCATTGTGTCGAGATGAACTTAGTGTTCGCCTTCCTGGAGATTCAAATAAGTGATTGTACTTAGAGACGGTATAACGAGGATAAAACAGCATACGTGGTGGTCAAACCTTGTTCAGTAACGGTGAAGTGTGAGGTGGTATAATAGTTTCCAGGTTTGCGTATGTGAACATTACTTGTACTGCACGGGGAGCGAGTTTTATGTAAAAACTCGTGGGGCTCCAACTACTGAAGTTATATTTTTAACGTACAGTATTTCAATGTAACTAATGTATTCTCATAAGCATTTACAAGGCGTAATACATGTATTGTTACCTGTGTGTGTATGTGTGTGTGTGTGTGTGTATGAGCTAGCAAATTGGCTTGGTTCTTGCATTTTTTTTTTATTCCAGTATAGTATGATGGGTTTCTAACCAATCAGTATACAAGATTTCCCAGTCAGCAACGCTGTATTTTCTTGCTTGTCACTTTATAATACCTGTGCACATTCGACGTTCCCTACATCAGCTAAAACGACCTAACCTCTGCTAGATTAAACTTGGTTACAAAGCTGTACACAGGAACAGGTTCCCCACCCACCCACAAAGCGAGTTGCTCATTGGTAAATGTACCGTATCGAGTAGGTGAAAACCATACCACAGTTTATCATGGAAAGCAGAAAAGCGCTAAAAATGCGTGCTGGCAATAGCATTTCCAGCACTTATTGGCTGTTTGAAGTAGGCTTAAACTACTGGGTAGCAGCTAACCAGAATCAGCAGAAATGTTGGTATTGTTGGTAAGTAATGAAGACAGGCGGCTACAGTTGCCCGCACACTCGACCCCCACCCCCTACACTACCACAGGCTGGAACCGCCCATGTGATCCCTGGTAGGTCATGGTTCCACCTCCATCCCCTCAACCCAGGAGTTTTAGGGAGAGCTAGTTTCAGTAACCACGAACTGGCAGGTCACTGCTGTAGTAAGAATGCTGCTTTTTATAGTAATATCACTTGAAACTTTGATGTATGAAATAGGACGTTAAACTAACGGAGTGTTCTCGCATGTTGTCTCCTTGACACTTGGCCCGTTAAGTACACGCAAGGAAATCCCTGTCTCACGAACTTTAGTAATTATGACATACCTGGCTTAATCTTATCTTTAGTGACCAAATTGTACAGCCATTGTAGCCGGTTATGGTTACGTAATGAGTAGCGTGTTACATGGGGAACTGTCAAGATGTTATTTAAAGTGAATTTTAAATTGCGAGAAAATTTGTGTCACGCAGACTTGGGCTTGTACAGAGCCCTTGAGTAATTATGGATATACTCATAAAACCACATTATAAGTGCCTTTACGAAGCTTGAAGTGTAATGAAGTCGAAAAGTATTACTTAAATAAGTTTATTTTAATAGCCCAGCATAGAATTAATAAAAAAATGTTAAACAAAATAGATAATGACCAAGAATTTACCGTACCAAAAATACATTAAATGTAGCTTATAGGAATGAACAGGCAGTATTTCGTCAAGGTTGAAGTCACACATTTCTCATTTAAATATCATAACGTTAATACATACATTAAAAAAAACTTGGCAGGTCTACTCTAAATTATTTTGCAGTTACCTCGGTTTTACCTATGGTGGGATTGTTCCTGTAGGGCAGGAGCAGTTGGATGAGCTAATGGCCAGGACAGAGAAACACGCTACCGACTTAGGGTGATCATTGTTGTGAACATGATTCTGTATATATGAGAAAGGCAGTTTAGTGTCTAGGCAGTTCCTTCGTTCTGACCGTTCAAGAACTATGAGAAAGGCAGTTTAGTGTCTAGGCAGTTCCTTCGTTCTGACCGTTCAAGAACTTTTCACTCGTATCCACAGTAATTCTCTGCACTGGCCATATATACATTGTTCACTTCCGCATACGTTTGGGACATCACTTATTGCTACAATTCTACAAACATGGAAACAACACATCCCAAGACTTACTTTCTATTCCTGGAGTTCCTTATATCTTTAAGAGGTTCTAGCAGCATTCCGGAAGCTGGCCATGTCCAATGGCATGACCATGTGTCTTAAAGTAGTGTTATTTGTGTGTGTCTGTTTGCAGAGAGTGGTGAGGCTGTTGAGTAGTAAGTGCTTGGTGTCAGTATGGTATACCATCACGGGTATGAAGGGTCTTGAGCTATGTTGAAATGGTGTTTGTAGTGTTGTAGTGATGGATGATGTCAAGAATGGAAATGGGAGAGTATGACTTGTGTTTGTTTGGGGAATGTGGTGTCTGATTGGTGTATATGTAGTGGGTTACAGTTTAAGATTTAGTTGGGAGGTTGGTTTTTTAGTGCCCGGGTTGGTAGTTTGTTATGGAGTTGTTTGGGTGGAACGGGTCTAGTGCTGTTGGATAGAATTGAGTGCGGAACATGTTGAGGTGGTACTGTATTGGAAGAATCTTTAATGAGGGCTTTTATCCTTGACTGGTACCTGTGGATAAAAATGTTTTAATCTCAGTTTCAGCCCCTTTATTGTTATTAGGGTACTTTATGGTACAATATGAGGTTAGCAGTAGTAGTAAGATAGATTTTAATGTTAAGCAATCCAATGTATAAAAAGTTAAACCAGGGAAAGGTTTGTGATAATGCAGGAAGGACTTAATGACATCAGACAGAATTATTCTTTGGTATAAAAGAATGACATTTTCTTTTACAGGTTGATATTGAGATTAATGGGGAACCTGTAGATATTCATATGAAGTTAGGGGAAACAGGAGAGGCTTTCTTTGTTGAAGAATTGGAAGATGGAGAAGAAGTAAGCCAGCTGCTTGGAACATCCCCTCTCCCACCCTCTGTTCTACAAGAAAAGCTTGAGAGAACAAAAGCTGAAGATGAGGAATCAAAATTAGATGATTCTGGAGTTGATGAATCAGTTTCCTCTTCAACCTATTTACCAAAGAGTAATGCTAAAGATGATACAACATCAAATGAAACTATTGTACCTGGAGATGAAGAGACATCAGAATCAACGCTACAATCTGATACACTTGAAAGTGAAGAAGTTACCACACCACTATCAAATGACAAACATAAAATTGAAAATTCTGAAGTAGGTGTAATTCAGAGAGTAAGGAAGCGTGAAGGTAAAAGGGAGCAAAGGGACTGCCAGACTCAGACTGAGGGTAGTGTGTCTGTACTTCATGAAGTTCCTAAGAAGGCTGGGGACATTGCCTTGTTGAAAGGGTCTTCCTCGAGGTCACTAGGTGCAGAAGTATCTGGTTTCACTGGTTTCAAGCATAACAGTGTACTAGCTGAGGGTCAGGAAAGTAAGACAGATGGAGAAGAAACTGTGAAAGGTGAGTGCACAAGTAAAGCTTTAAAGTGGTACTGTATATGAAGTGATACACTGCATTGAGGAGTATTTTGAGGAAGTTTCAAACACTGAAAAAGGGGCATTTTGTGCTGAATTTTACTCCTACGTGAAAGTATTGTTCTTATTGGATAGTTTTTCTTAATATCTCCTTTGCAGCAAATAAGAGCAACCGCCGTAAACGTAAGAAGCGCTGTAATGGCAAGAAGCAACGGCCAAAGAGTTCGGGGAGTCAGTCAAGTGATACTTCAACTACAAGTGAAGTAGCTGACCTTAATGCAGTATTGCCTGGTACTGCATTGTCTGGAGTGGCAAACCAAGAAGGCATTTTTACAATGGATGATATTGAGTCAACTGATAAGGTGAGAGAATTATCTTGACTACCCATAGCCTTTAATATCTAGTCTGTGGCTGTATTATATGATTTCTATATTGGTTGCCTTTTTTTTATGATTTAGGTGGGATGTGATCGTAAACTGGCATCTACTTTTCTTTTAGGAGGCCTGTTTTTATGTATTTCAAATTTGTTTAATTTTAGAAATTTGTTGTAAGCCCCATATCAAAGGAATTGTCGTCTTAGTTCAACAGCGTTTTCAGACAAAATAGTTTTTTTTATTTAGTTAAGGTAAGATTACGTTTCAACCACATGATTTTGTCTTCGGATCAGAGTTTTCCCAAGTAGTAGCTTGTGTCTCAGGTATATAAATAGTAGAATTATTTCAATTTTCTGTCAGTCTGGTCCAAGCTCGTCTTCTCCCATCACTAACATGGCGCAGTCCACGTCGATGCCGTTGCTGCACGAAAAATCCCGAGACGAAGTTGTGGATGAGTGGAGTGGTGCGCTTTCACGATCAATGGGACCAGATTTCCACCCCTTCAGTGACACTGATATTAGCCCTCCCCCAAGGTGAGTGTACTTTGAGTAAATTCACCATTTGCAGTTCAAAAGAAGTCTACCTAATTTACCAAGTTCAAATAGTCTCAAAGGTTATTTGTAATTATCTTTTGTCTGTGTTAAGTGTATGAAAGTAAACATTAGCTACCACACACACACACATGGAGTGGATGGGGGCGAGCAAGTCTGAATATGTACATGTGTGTATATGTATGTGTATGTATGTATATATGTATAGGT
>JAYMFT010281566.1:0-10483 GCA_038088735.1 Panulirus argus | reverse complement strand
GCTAGAGGAAGCAGGGAATATCATACAGTAGGCTAGAGGAAGCAGGAAATATCATACAGTAGCCTAGAGGAAGCAGGGAATATCATACAGTAAGCTAGAGGAAGCAGGGAATATCATACAGTAGGCTAGAGGAAGCAGGAAATATCATACAGTAGCCTAGAGGAAGCAGGAAATATCAAACAGTAGGCTACAGGAAGCAGGGAATACCATACAGTAGGCTAGAGGAAGCAGGGAATACCATACAATATGCTTGAGAAAGCAGGCGCTACAGAGAGCAGGGAAGCAGCTCAAGTTATATGAGAACTGCGGCGCAGCAGCCAACACATCCCGCAAAACAGAGAATAAAATTAAATGCAATAAGCTCAGAGAAGCAGACATGACAGAGTGGGGGTAAGAGCACGAATTACGGAAGCCTAATCCAAACGCCTCTAACGCTGTTGATGGACTGAGTCTCTGGTGCCAAATGACTCGTCCGACAAAGTCTATGTTAAATAATCACTCCAGGGAGAAACTTCCTTTGAGTCTCAAACATTCCTTACGGTCCTCCACGTAATAAAATCTTGCAGAGGCCAATAATCCATGCACATTCTAACTCTTCCTGTAAATAACAACGTCACCTGATCCGACAATTAAGGATGAAAGCTGCTCCTGTTGCACGCACCGTCCTTGCCCTACACCAGAGATCCCTCGTCCCCTAGTTGCAGTTCGGCACCACCATATAACCGTTTCCGAGCTCGTCAAGACCGCTACAATACGAACATCAACAAACAAGAGGCTATGTGTACTGACGCCTTTGTGTTGCCGAAGGACTAAAGCTCTCTCTTCCTTTCTCATATCATTTATTAATCTTCTCTGACCCAAATTCAATTCAACGATATTCATTGTAATCATTATCAATGTTAATACTATCATCATCATATTCAGGAATGAGGGCCGGCCTTTAAGTAAATTTATTCTAATTATCTCCACTGACTTTCAGTGCCATGAAACATGACACTGTTCCCACAGGAATGTTGCAAGTCAAAGAGAGTAAATAGCAAGACTCAACGCATCGAGGAAGCAAACGCCCTCTCCCTTTACATGAAGGGGCTCAAATGTTTAAAAATGAACTTAACGCTCTTTTCAGGACGCGTAATCTTGCAATATTTTCCCCGAAAGCCTGTAAAACTATCCTGAAATCTCACCCTCATGGACGGTGGGTAAAATATGTACCAGAAAACCAATGGATCACCCACATCCCTACAAAGTACCAGGACACAAGAGCACGATGGCCCCACTTTCTTCAGATCAGGAGAGTTCCAGGGGACACTGCCACTGGGAGGGGGAGAAGGGGCCTTCACATTACCCCACCCTCATTAACCTGGGTCCAGGCCACTCTTGTCCCCAGGAGAAGAAGGGGCCCATCTCGGACCACCAAGACCCACTTACCCTGTCTTCCCAACGTGATGCCTGGCCGTGCCGCCGAAGACCCCCACAGATTTCTTGCGGCAATTTCTTCCGGTCCCCAGCCTGTAATTACTACCCGCTGACCACTGGCACTCGCTCCTTCCCTGTGATTACCTTTTTTACAATGGACGGGGAGAGGGGTTTTACACTCGTGAGTTAATCCCCATCTCTTGAAATGGGGGTGGTCTTCTGTCTCCCTGTGTGTTTCTCTAGCTTCTTCCAATACACTCTGGAGATTAATACATTTTGGAGATTATGAACAGTCTTATGACGGACCCACATCACCTGCATTGTCTCAACACCTGGTCTTTGCGATCACCTCCGCTTCAGGAGTGGCGATTTCTCCAAAGGCCTCAGTATGGTCTTCCTGTAAAGTCAGGACCTCCCGTGTCTTCTCTAATGACCACCAACTACTCAAGCCGCTCTCGTCAACTGCACTCGTTCCTGGTTACCTCCGCTGTTAATGACCTCATGCGTTCTCAAGGTGCGTTCTCCTGTCCCCCAAATGCCGGAAGCTAATGCCATCTAGTAAAGAGGCTGCTCCTGCTGCGCCTTCTGCACTCAGGCGTAGTAATATGGTGATCTCTACTCCAACGCCTACCTCGTCTTCAGGACTGTCTGTTCTGCAAGGACATCTTATGGATGCTTGCAATGCCCTCAAAAGCCCTCCCGTGCAGTGAGTGGCTCAATACCTGCACCATCGTCTGCAACAGAAACCCGCTTCTTTTCGCCTGAAGAAGAAAGTCAATTCACGTTGGATCGATACACTGGGAGGGGAGTATGGCATCGACCATCGATGTCTACACAGAGTCTACGGACTTTTGTCGCCTGCATTCAGTTATTCGAGGCTGCCGTCCTCTCGCGAAGGGACGGCTGCACCTCCACAATGGCCGCTGCTAACTCACCGACGAGACAACGGCCATCAAGCGTACATCTAACCCCGCCGTTGGGCGCCATTCACAGGCTGCTGTGCTGTGCAGTCGGGCCATCAACAGCGATAACAATAGAGCCCCGCCTTATAACGCGGTCTCGTTTTCTTCGCTAGGGTTCATCCAGTGCATTGTTTACATGTGTACCACGAGTGGGGGGAGGGAGGAGGAGACCCGGGGACTCGCTGTACCACCACCTCCTCCTACTCCTCCTCCTCCTCATTAGCTCAGCAGGTGAAGCAGCAGGCACCAGGGCAAGCAGAGGATAGACAGCAGAATAGAAGGCAGAACAACTATGCAGTGAATTAGGGGAAGTAATGAGTACCTGGAACTAACAGTAGACAAAGGAAACGCGTGAGAGAATACAGGCCAAAGCAGGAATTACACATGAACACAGCAAGCACAGGGAGTGGGGCCTGACACAACAGCAGGAACGAGCAGCGAACACCCGACAAGACACAGGTGTCTGAGGACACCTGCGCCACACGTGAACCAACATATGCTACGTCCATGACAATACCCAGCGAGACACAGGTGTCTGAGGGCACCTTGTGCCACCCATCACCAGACACCCACTCCAACCTCACCCCAACCCACCTGGCACCCACTCCAACTTCACCCCCACCCACAAACGCACCTCTTCCACCCAACTCCCCTCAAATCCTCCTCCACCACACCCACAAACCACTCTCCCAACGCCCTCAAACCAAACGCAGTCTGCAACACCCGCCAGTATAACACACACACACACACACACACACCTCAGCAACCCCGTGTAAACCCGTTCCATTAAGACAGCCCAATCCACGGCCGCCATTTACGGGCCACCTCCCCCACTAAACAAACCCGGAATATCCCAAAGATGGACGGGAATGGCGATAATCGAGCTACGCCAGAGAGATCCCTTTACCGCCCACCTGAACGTTATCTTGTGTCTGCCCACCGGTAACTGCGTAGTGAACGCCGATCACCGTACTTCCGAAGCACGAGCATCAATATTCCTGAAGCCTACGCAATGGACAGCTTCACCGGCAGAGTGCACCCTGGAGCGTTAGATAGAGACGTGAGTACAATATACACACGGACTCCTAGTCCCCGGCGAGGCGGGATGCGAAATATCTCGGGCCTTCCTTCTGGCTCTGCTGCCAACGGGAGGGAGGCTATACTCCTGCACAAGACCCCATGGCCTTTCTAAAAGAAGCATCTTAACCATCAATTTCTCCACCATGCTAGCCTTCCTCAACCTCAGTTCTGTTGAACAAAGTCTACCTAGAGAATCTTTTCCACTAATCTTTTTTCTTATGTTAGCGAGACGGCACGGGCAGCTACGGCCCTAATCAACCATCTACTGTTCCCTGCTTCGCCTAACCTCTCTATCCTTGAGACGACTGAATTCAAATCGAGTCCTAACGAAGGTGTTTGTGATACTGTACGAGAGCAGAAACTTATTGATTACTGTGGAAGGAGAAGAAAGATATACATACATTTTTAAGCTGTAGGCCGTAAAATCTGTCATCTTATTGTGTGGCTTAGGAGCAAATAATGACAGTCACTGATATGGAGCGAAGTAATTAACAAGCCTCTGCTGAGACGTGCCTATGGTAATGCCTTCAGCTACTCTAACTGGTGAATAATTCCATATGTTAACACACTCCTGCCCCTCACTGCCATCCCTCTCCCAGCACGCTGGACACGTAACGCACCCCAAAGTGACTCAGGCTATCAAAACATAAATTCACCCCCAGCTGGTTCAGTCAATTACCATCTTCTCCCTGTCATCTTAATCACCGCATCTCCTACTCTAAATAGTTCCTGTAATTGCAAATTATGCCATCCTCTCATCCACCAATAACCCACCTACCACCCAATCCAACCACTAACAAACCACCTACACCCAATCTAACCACAAACAAACCACCCACCACCCAATCTAACCACAAACAAACCACTACCACCAAATCCAACCACTAACAAGCCACCTACCTACCCAATCCAACACTAACAAACCACCTACCACCCAATCCACCAATAAACCACCTACCTCTCAATCCAACCACAAACAAGCCACCTACCTACCAAATCTACCACTAACAAAGCAACTACCACCCAATCCAACCACAAACAAGCCACCTACCACCCAATCCAACCACAAACAAACCCCCCTACCACCCAATCCAACCACTAACAAACTACCTACCACCCAACAGACCACTAACAAACCACCTACCACCCAATCCAACCACAAAAAAGCCACCTACAACTCAGTCCAACCACAAACAAACCACCTACCACCCAATTCACCACCACCATCTGACCTCTACTCCCGCACCATCATAAACACCACCCTGGACAAATTGCTTCCTTATTTTTCCATTCTCCCTCAACACTATTAGCGCCTCTCCACGCCTGCAGCAGTCAACTCTGCCATTCACCCAACAGAGGCGGGTGCCTCCACCGCCCGCTCAATGGAAGAAACGTTCAAAAAGATGATGTTTTCACCTAAGTCCAAAGCGGAATTACGTTGCCACGGACCACGTTTAAAGGGGACATTACGAGGTGGCTCCTGTAGTGGCACGGTGAAGGGAGGGACGTCAAGACTCCATCATATCAACCAAGCGGTTACTGGAATGGGTGGCAGTTAACAACGCGAGAAAAGAGGGGTGGAAGAGAGCAATTCCCTGTGTTACCGTGGCAGCAAAGGCGGAGTGCAACAGGTGGAGGATGGTTTACAAAATATGCCTCCGAGGGCTGAGCCCTCACGAGCAACATGGGGATAGTTATGTGTGGGAGTCATGGAAACATAACTAAAAAGACTGTAGTTATATGTGGAAATATTGGAAGCACTGCAACACAAATCAGGTCTCCTAAATCAGTAATATGTTACGAAAATCATAAGCTAAGTAGCCAGGGTCTGGTTAGTAGCAGGTAATGCTACTATTTAAGCTTCCCTCTCGTTGGCAGAAGAGTCAGGCGGACTACTATTTAAGCTTCCTTCTCGTTGGCAGAAGAGTCAGGCGGACTACTATTTAAGCTTCCCTCTCGTTGGCAGAAGAGTCAGGCGGACTACTATTTAAACTTCCTTCTCGTTGGCAGAAGAGTCAGGCGGACTACTATATAAACTTCCCTCTCGTTGGCAGAAAAGTCAGGCGGACTACTATTTAAGATTCCCTCTCGTTGGCAGAAGAGTCAGGCGGACGACTACTTAAGCTTCCCTCTCGTTGGCAGAAGAGTCAGGCGGATTACAAAATATATTTCATGCACCAAAACACTTACCATTACTGCCTATGCGCAATTTCCTTTCATTCAGTTTTGTTTTAATGAGAAACTAAGACCAGCAGCGCTGACACGGAGGGTGTATGATGGTTCCGGCCATCACTTCAACACTCGTACGTCTGGAGGGTGTGAGGAGGGGTGTGAGGAGGGGCGTGAGGAGGGGGGTTGTGAGCAGGAGGGGTGGTGAGGTGAGGCAAGTCTGGAATGTGGAGAAGCGAGGAGAGTACGGAGGGTGGGAAGTGATATTAAGGTAATGTGAGGAAGGTAAGGTGGAAAATGAGGCGAGCCAGATGGGGTAAAGATGGGTAGGTGTAAGGGAAGGGATGAGGACACGAGTGGTGAGGTACGGCAAAAAAAAAAAAATGAAGAATATGAAGGGAGGAGGACGAGGTAAGAAATGATAGGTATCAAAATATGTAGGTAAGGAATATACAGGTTAGGGGACACGTAAGGCAAGGTAAGGTGAGGTTAAGGTAAGGTGACGTAAGGTAAGGTAAGGAAACTAGAGGTTAGGTGGGGTACAATGAGATTAATATGAGGTTGAGCAGTGTGAGGGAGTACTATGTAAAGGCCATGTGGCTCCAAGCCAACTAACCAACCTACTAACCAAAGACCCACCTAACCAAACAGCCAACTAACCAACCAACAAGCCAACTATCCTGCTAACCGACCAACCAACCAACTAACCAACTATTCCACCAACAAACCAAGTATCCAACTAACTAACCAACCAACCATCCTACCAGCCAACCTACCAACCAACTATCTTACTAACCGACTAACCAACCAACCATCCTACCAGCCAACCTACCAACCAACTATCTTACTAACCGACTAACCAACCAACTGACTATTCCACCAACAAACCAAGTAATATACTAACCTAACCTAACCTAACCAGCTAACCAACCATCCTATCAACTAAACAACCACCCTACCAACCAACCATCTTCCCAACTAACAACGAACCATCCTAGCGACCAAACAACCACACAACTAACCTACCAACCTACCAACCAACCAACCAACCACCCTACCAACCAACCAACCAACCAGCCTACCGACCAACTAAGCAACTAACCTAACCAACCAAGATTACTGACCACCACTGTCGTGTATGGCTGGTGCCTTCCTCCCCCACCAGGAAGGGGTGTGGGTGTGCCAGTGGTAATTACATTTCTGTGCATCGGGCATGAACCTCTCCTCCAGCAATACGCCCCTTCCTCTGGCACCCCCCTACATATCCCCCTTCCCCCTTCCCCGGCTGGCAATCCCTACGCCTCCTCTGGCACTCCCTTCGACGCCCCCTGGCACTCCCTACGCCTCCTCTGGCACTCCCTAGCCTCCCCTGGCACTCCCTACGCCTCCTCTGGCACTCCCTACGCCTTAATTAGCACTCCCTAGCCTCCCCTGGCACTCCCTGATACGCCTCCGTGGCTGACACTCCCTACGCCTACCTGGCACTCCCTCCGCCTCCTCTGGCACACCCTACGCCTTCCATGTCAGCCCCAGACTGGCGTTGGGGCCACCGATGCCAGCATCATGAAAGCCAGCAGCTCCCAATTCTCCAGCCGTCAAAAAATGCGTCAATTAATTTAGACAGTAATTAAACAAAAAATACATTTCTGCACATCCAAATATATTACCAAAACAAAGATACACTTCCGATCTAATTACAACAGAATGCGGCGTGTGGAACGTTATGCAAATTCGGTCTAACAATACCATAATTTTTTGAATGATAATAATAATAAAAAAAGGATACGTGCAATAAATGACAGGATACGTTAAACTAATAAACAGAACATGCGACAATACATTAACCTAACGAAATAATAAATATTCAGTTATATGTATATATGAATTTTTTTTTTAAAGGAATTAGCTTCGCAAAAATATTGGTAGAGAGAGAGAGAGAGAGAGAGAGAGAGAGAGAGAGAGAGGGAGGTGGTGGGTAAACTGGGAAGGCAAGAACACTAGGGGTGGGAAGAGCAGCAGTTGAAATAAAGGCAAGACAGGAAGCATAAGGTAGGTCGAGAAGGTAACAACACTAGGGTAAGGAAGGTGAAGGTAATTATACAGGAGGAGGAGCAGGTAAGCAAGTAAGGTAACAGCAGAAAGGGTGGAGAAGGTAAGCAAGAAAGGTAACAGCAGAAAGGGAAGATAAGGTAAGCAAAAATGCTCCATCATCTTGCACCACATCTGATAAGAGTCTTTGGAGGGTCTCCACCCCCCACAGCCCGGGCTGGGCCCAGGCTATTGGATATGGTCTTTGGTCGACCAAGCTGTTGGAAGCCGCGGCAGCCCTCAGGCCCACATAGCACCCTACAGCCTAGGAGGGCTGGCCTGGTACACTCTGTAGGTACTTGTCCAATGCACTCTTCAACTTCCCTACCGTGCATCCCAGGCTGTTTCTGTCAGTAGATGGCAGGGTGTTGAAGAGACTCGGGCACATGATTAAGGTGTTCTCTCCCTCTGTGCAAATGGCCACTTTGGATTCCAGAGCCTGTCATGTCAGTTCAAATCACTATTCTGTACCGTAATAGTATCAAGTTACCAACTCGTACCACGACGGTACCAGGTTACCAGCCCGTCCCATAACGGTACCATAATCCTGTTTCAACCAGGTTACCAGCCCGTCCCATAACGGTACCATAATCCTGTTTCATAAGGGTAACAAGTTACCATTCAGTACTACTACGGTAACAAGTTACCATCCCGTACCATAATGGTACCATGCTACCATCCTATATCATAACGGTACCAAGTTACCTCCTGTACCATTACGGTACTAAGTTATCATCCTTTAACATGACGGTACCATGCTACCATCCTCTACCACAACGGTACCAAGTTACCCTCCTGTACCATAACGGTACATCACAAAGACCGTATCCACAACAATGACTCACAAAGGGAATAATTTCGGTGTATTTCCACGCTGAACATGGCCATGGCTCAATGGCCAGCTAAAGCTTGGTCTCACTGACAATACGTGCGGTTATCAGCTTAAGCTGAGTCTCACTAATACGTATGGTGACCGGCTAAAGCTGGGTATATATCAATACGCGAGGTGATACTCTTATATTGGATCTCACTAATACCTATGGTGATCAGCTAAAGCTGGGTCTCACCGCAACACGTGTGGCGATCAGCTATAAAGCTGGGTCTCGCGGCAACGCGTGTGCTGAGCAGCAACACGTGTGGTGATCAGCTAAGGCTGGGTCTCACCGCAACGATTCTGTCTGAGAGAGAGAGAGAGAGAGAGAGAGAGAGAGAGTATAAATAAATCCCAATTGGCCATTCTTCCGCACATTCTTGCTGCTGTGTGCGTCGCTCCTCCGCCAGCGACCCCAGGAGGGGCTGGCTCGGCCTGCCCTTGCCCTGGCTAACTGGTTGGCTGCGTCTTCATTAATATTCCCCCCAACCAACCGAAGCTCGGTTGGAAACCTTTCCGCCTCGGCTGCCTTCCTACCACCACACCCCTTGCCCATCACCTGCAACACCCACCGCCTCGCCTGCTAGATGGCTACACCGAGGCCTAGGATCACCCAACGTCCTCAATGATTCCATCCGACAGGAAGCCGTCTTCAAGAGGGGGGGGCGGGCCTCCGCTGGAGTCAGCACTCACCCCTGGTAAACTCCTTCAGGAGGGCATCCTAGGGAAGGACTCTCAAGTGGAATCAATAGCCAGCCACCCCTGGTAATTCCTCCTGGAAGACATCACAGAAAAGGACTTTTTTTTTCAATTGGAATAAGCAGACACCTAATTAATGACTCCTTCAGGTGGGCATCCTAGAGAAGGACTCTCAAGTGGAGCCAATAGCCAGCCACCCCTGGTAATTCCTCCTGGAAGACATCACAGAAAAGGACTCTTTTTTTTTTCAACTGGAATAAGCAGACACCTTCAGGTGGGCATCCTAATCAAGAGATCTCTCTGATATCGGCCCAACTCTTATACAATAAGACCCTCGACATCCGACTTTATAAACCTTTCATATCAAACCTTTTAACACTGCTCCTGTTGGTTTTACTGTGATGTTTACATACAGACGCTGTTACCGCCCTCACAGTTAAAACTAAAGATGCTCTCTGTACCAGGGGGTTCCTAACCTAACCTTTCTTCGTAAATATGCATTGCAATGACAGCCTTTTTCATGGGGCCACAATGAAAATCAAACAGATATAATTGTTACCATTAATAATGCTTTCCATTGTGTCGAATATAGATATAAAAAAATATATAAATAATGTTATTTTTCTGCTTATTGTATCACACAAATTGGTACAACTGTTAGAAACTTGGAATGTACAAAAGGTTAAGTGTTAAAAAGTTCTTGTCTAGCGGATAATATTTAATGTGATCCACCTGGCTTTGAAAGAGCATGCATTACCTTTGTAACATCTGCTTGCCCTTTACGAAGAGCAACTCAGATGTCATTCTTCCAATTGTTCCCCAGCCAGTCCCGCTCGTGTCTTGCTTTTGATTCCCATATTAATGAAGACGCACGTTCACATGAACATGAGTCTTTGGTTCTAAACACTGCACGAACCTTTAATGCCCCACAGTTGAACAATGTCTTGTTGTCTGAGTGAGGAAATCGTTGAAATGTAAAAATAAAACATTACCCTCATGCTGACAAAGCTCGCCTCATGTCCGGTGATGAGAGCAAAATTATTGGCTTTCACTGACACTGGAGTCTCTCGAAGTCAGGAGGAATTCTCGGGCAAGTGCTCACGAGCACCGATCTGGAGTCACGTTGGAGAGAGAGAGAGAGAGAGAGAGAGAGAGAGAGAGAGAGAGAGAGAGAGAGAGAGAGAGAGAGAGAGAGAGA
>JAYMFT010281555.1:0-10483 GCA_038088735.1 Panulirus argus | reverse complement strand
GGCGCACACGTGTGTATCTGGATGGAGCAGGAGTGGCTGGGTGTTCGGCTAGAGGAGGTTCTTGAAATCTGCAGCCATTTCACCGGTGAGCTTCGCATAGTGGAGGCTCCAACGGCCTTCTGGTTCACCCTACCTGTTGCAGGGCCCCTGGTGGTCCTCCACCAGAGGAAAATCCAGCTGCGGCAGGCGTTGGCTTACCTGGAGGAGGTGAGTCAACCCAGCACTCCACTCAGACACCAACTGTTGCTGCTGGGACTTGCGGTACTTGGCTTTTGCCTCCTTTCTTTTTTATTGGGTTGTTTGAGCAGGAGAACAACAGTGGAGTAAAACCAGGGAAGAGACCTACGTGCTGTCCAGGCTGAGGAGATCTTATAGCATGACGTGTAGCCTGAGGACGAGACAGTAAATGGTGTCTAGGCTAAGGACACGTTACAGGATGACGCGCAGCCTGAGGACAATATACAAGATCGTGTTGAGCCTAAGGAGATTATTCAGTATGAGGCAGAGATTCAGAAGATGCAGGATGATGAGCAATGTAAAATTAATATTAAGGATAATTGCGAAGTTGATGCCCAGGGTCAGGAGCTGACAGAAACACAGTGTGCCACTGGAAGAGACGAGAAAGTGGATGAACTCTCAGCGTCCTCCTCTAGCGCTCTCAGCGAAGAGCTAATCACCCTGGGCAAGGATGACATTGATGAAATTGAGGTTACCAGGGAGTTGGGTGAGGGAGGTAACGGGAGAGTAGATAAAGTATTATTTCAAGGGACGCAAAGGGCCATGAAAAGCCCTCATAATGAAGACAGCTTCTACAGTTTACTGGATGAGGCCGAAATACTTAGTCTCCTGGAGGGAGCTGGAGGCGCTCCTTTGTTGTGCGACCTGTCCCGTCTGCCACCCAAGATGATCATGTCCTACACCGGCGGTCCTTATGAAAAATACCTAAAGGTCCGATCAGAAAAAGAGATCGTCGAATCTCTCATCTTCATCATAGGCAAACTGGAAGAGATCCACAATAAAGGCGTTATACACATTGATATTAAAAATGACAACATCACCGTGACCTACGACGGTGATGTGTCCTTCCATTTCATCGACTTCGGCCTAAGCACGATGGTAGGAGAAATATTACCACTTGTGGGTGAAGAAGGGGACCACCCTTGGATGTCCCCGGAATGCAAGAACCGTGAGCCCCTCTCACCTGCCAGTGAAGTGTTCTCCCTCGGCTATCTATTCAATGACATTCGACGTTTCATCGAGACAACGGAGGTAGACCGGCACCTCGAGAGACTGCAAGGAGTCGCTCAAGTCCGCGACCCCGTAATGCGACCATCGCTGGCTGTGATAAAGGCCGGCTTGGAAAAGCTGAGGGTAGAAACGTGGTCAGCTGCCATTACGGATCGCCCACCGAAGCGGGTCAGAAAAAGCAAGATTTAAGCCTGATGATTTGGCAACGTGTGATCATCACCCGTAAGCCGTCTTCTCCACACTCATATAAAGCTAGTTATTTGTTTAGCAGGGACGTGAACACCTCTTTTAAAATGATGTTATCATATTCCATCACTTATCTGTTCATATGTATCTAAAATAATTCATCATTTACTGAACTTCTTTTGGATTTCTCTTCATTTCTCTGAGGGTCAGGATGGCCCCGCTGCTGGGAGTGTCGACACCTGCTGACCCTGTTGTCAGGTCTGCACACCTGACGCTGTCTTCTGTCTCGCTGGTCACGAAAGGAATTTTCATCGCTGCGTCGAGAGAGAGAGAGAGAAAAAAAAAGAGAGAGAGAGAGACACACACACACATGGAACGGGAAGGGAGGTGAGAGATGAGCGATGTTGAGACAGGAAGAGATCCCAGGACGATTTGTCTGGTGTAGTATGTTGAACTTGTTCATCTGGTGACGTTTAATTTACCCTATGAACACCGTGAATAAATCTGGTGAGTATGGTGTCTTAGTTTACCCGACGCTAAATAAATCGTAAAAGGAAACTTCCTTTAATTAACATGAGTCAAACTGTTAATTAGCCTCATAGCTTTTACTTACGACGATGATCTAATCACTTCATCAAGGCACGTAGAATTTATCTCATCGTTTACAATTATCAACCCTTTGATTAGCACCTGTGGTTAAACTATTATGTTAAATCAACCTACCTAGGGACGGTTAATTTAACCCCACACTGGTTACCACAGGTTAATCTTCCATTATCTAAATTCTTTATGGCAGTTAGCAAACACAACGTCAAGCCTTGAGGAAACCCTTGCCTTTTCCTATACTCTAATCATATGCAGTGCCATAAGTACGTGTGGGTTAGTGATTACTGATGTGATTACTACTTGTGTGTCACGGGGGGAGAGTTTTACACTCCTGCTGCCCCGTCTCTTAACCTGGCATAGATATACGTACACACACACCCAAGCCTAAGCCCGAAGCCCATTCTTCGGCCAGCCCCGAGGGATGAATGAACACCTGGTATAGGCTGTGGGACTACATCCGCACCCACCTTTCGAACTCGGGCAAGCCCCGTGATGACTGGTGGTCAGTAACGCTACGTATGTGTTAGAATTACTAACTCCCTTGCTCTCATATAGTTAGAACCATCAACGTGACACGCAGACGTGTACAAGATGACAATACCGAGACCTGAAGAACTCTCACATCAGCATCAGATCTGGTGCTGGATACGCTGGAGTTCAACCCGAGACAGTTAGGACAGACGCGGACCAAATCATAGCTCACCAAGATCACTCCTCGTTCCGTAACCAGTCAGTCCCACATGTCCATCTGTGAACGGCACATATTTCCTGGTGAGAGGAGCTCAGTGTAATCAAGTCTTGGCCAAATTCTTGTTTCTGCACATTAAGACCTGGCTGGTCTGATGGGGCGAGACAGGGCAGTTCGCTGCCTTCATATATTGTACAGACTACGATTTCCAATGAGGCACACACACACACAAGTTACCCTCCTTGAGGTAGCATAGTATAATGACAGCTGCTAGACCGTATATAGCTCCCACCAAGCGAACATGCAATTCATAACGTTCCCATCGGGTATTGTCATGCTAATAACATCTTTGGTGTTTGTGTCCTTACAATTCATGAAATACATTACGTGCAATATAAAGCAATACTATCCATTAGCAAAACAGAGATGAGAGCGTCGTATCTGGATACTCCGCAAATCTAGGTAAAGTAATACAATTCTTATGACTAATGTGCCACCAACAGTGTCCACTGTATGCAAAATGACATAAGAAAAAAATGCATAACGCATGAGATGTGCACACTGTATAGTTAATGTTAATTCCTGCAAATTGCATGTCTCTGACATGGGCACTCAATATACATAACACGCTTAAATACCTCGTATGATATTGATCGGGATTCATTTATACACGAACCTCATTATCCATAACAAGATGACATACATTTCGCGCTATTCCATTACAGACATGGTATGTACATTACATCTTAACGACACTGCATAACTTTACACTATTGTACTCAAGTTGGGTCATTCTGCCAAGAGAAGGATCCCTCTGGTGAGGTGAGGTACTCCATGAACTTTGGTCAGACATCTACAGCAGAGTTACTACTTCTGTTGACCTTACTACATCTCCTAACCTCATCCATTGACAATGGCAGTACTTGACCAACTTTATCTTCATACGTTAGGTCTGTTCGACCAGTTTCCTTATTGGAGAGAAAGTTGTCAAGTACACATATTGCCTTTACCATACTGCCAGCAAGATCTGGGTTAACGCCTATGGGATGGAACAGAATTCTCCACATTTGGCTTGTTGTTTCAAAGGCACACACTACTTGCCGTTTAGTTCTTGATAATCTGTAGTTGGATACCCGTTTAGCATCAGTTAAAGTTCTCTCTGCTTGAAGAGGCGCATCAGATTGTTAGTGAGTGGGAAAGCCTCATCCCCAACAAACACATAAGGAGCCACAATTTTGTGCCTGGGGTACATGACGGTGTAGGAAAATCCAGGTTCTTAGAAGCCATGGTTACACCTCCGCCTCTGCTGCTGCCATATGCGCCAACTTCAGCTGCAAGAAAGCGTCCGAGTGCATCAACTGCAGCTAGCAAAACAAGTGAAAGAGATAGCCCTTGTAGGTGAAGTATCTCGACCCTGACATTGGTGGGGCTTTCAATCGTATATACTTCCCAATCTAGGGCTGCAGTAAAATGAGGGAAATCCCAGCGATTGAAGAAGTTGTCTGCATTCTTTTTTCCAAATCCTGGCATCCGGGAAAGGAAGATGTTTAGACTGCAGGGTTTCCCAGATGACTGCGCATGTTTCTTTCACGATGCTGTACACAACTGATTTTTCTCAAGCCGAAAGTCGTAAACTAATGTCATAAATGAGCCGCCTGTCGCAAGGAACTTGCCGAATGGAAATGCATCATTATTAGGGCGCAGGTTACATTACAGTCACTAAATGATGGAATATGTACAACTTTAACTCAACATGTATGTGGTGATAGCATGTGATATATCCCAAACACCGCCAGCTGAATCGTTTCATCAAATGCAATCTTTTAATATCTCAACATGTGTACGAGCACAATGCATTCTTACATTGATTTCTATTTTCAGAGGAACGGGTGAGGGAGAGGTGAGGATATCTGCGGGACCATTTAATGAAGCAAAACAGGCTTGTGAAAGCCCGGGACGTCTGGACAAAACAGCAACATAAATGCGGAAGTGGCCTCCATATGCCGTCCTGCTATTTTTGTCGCCATATGTTGACCAACGTGAAGTATTCGGCAGTCCTCAACAACAGCAGTCTCTTCGCATGAAAACATGAGCAGGACTGTCGTCTCGGAAGGAAATGACTGGTGATGATACATCCACTGATGAGAACTCTGTACTGGATAAAGATACAGCTGATCAACAGGAACCAGTGCTTACCAGGGAACATGTATAAGATCACGATCACTCACTCTAGTCATATGAAACGAGAGGTCGCAAAAGACCCTCTGCTGACTCACAAGGCCGAGGGTCTAAGAGGCGGGTAAAGTAAGGAAGGGTCCTCATTTGACGAAGCAGTTCTAGCAGCACTAAAGAAAAATGATGACTTTGATGATGACCATCATCATTTTTTCCGAAGTCTAAAGCCCGTGGTTCGATAACTGGATGCAGTGGCTAAGCTAAAGTTCAGGCGTGAAGCATAAAATCTTCTCATACACCTACACATTATACCCTCAGTACCCCACAGATCACGTAGTTGGCCATGAAGGAATGGGTATCACTGAAACCTCACATGTTGATCCTGACTGTGACTTGCACGTCTTGTGATGAATTCTTTCCCTTAACCAGCGTACGCACAAAGAAAGACTACCAACACTCACATTTATCATCCATGCCACTTATTACATTATGCTGAACCATTTCATGCTTAATTAATCTTCTTGCCTTAAGGACACGACTAGTCGCTCTTCTGCAGAAACTGTCTCCGTGGTTGTTGATGTATCAGCCTCTCCCCCTTTCTCCAACAACGGAGGTGTCCCTCAAAGTTTTATCCTGTCTCTTAAACATTTTCTCCTTTTTCTCAACGATTTCCTTTCTTCCACAAATATCTAAATGCACATTAAACTGACGAGTCAACGCTGCATTCTTCCACATCTTCCTGTCTTCCCGGATCTGCCCTTGTCTTGACATAACTTCTTCAATAAACTGAAATTGGACAGGATATTTCAGTGGGGTAGACGAAATCTGGTTAAGTTTAATACCTCCAAGACCCCGTTCCTATCCTTTTCTGTCGGAAACTCCTCACAATTTTCCTCTCACATTCGACGGTTCTGTAATTCCACCCCTTGACTCAATGAATATATTTGGTATTACTGTAACATCCACTTCCTCTTGGACAACTTACATTACTGAAATAGCTAAGCCTGCCTCTAAGAAACTGGGAGCCCTGTTTAGGTGTTGAAATTTTTCTTTAATTTTTCTTCCGAGCAGTTGTTCCGTTTAAATAAAGGACTAATCCGTCCTTGTATGGAGTACTGTTTTCACATTTGTGGTGGTTGTAGGACTGCATCATCACTGGACAGAATCTAGTCGAAAGCGGTCCAACATATAAAGTCTCCCAGGCTAACCTCAAAATTTAATTCGGTTGCCCTACACCGCAATATTGATTCACTGTCCCTCACCTATGGGCTTTACTTTGGTTTTTGCTCCATACCATTAGCTAGACCACGCAATACTCGGCAAGCTGCCGCGTCACATGATTATTGTGTGGCCGCTGGCAACTCAAGGGTGGTCCGTTTTGATTACTATATTTTTTCCATACACCTCGTAACTTTGGAACTCTCTACTCTCTCATGCCTTTCCCAATAACTAGCACTTTTTAAGATACAGGTTTTTCTCTTCCCTCAGAATTCGGGATTACTTTTCCCTGTTTCTTCTTTTTTCCCTTTCCTTAACATCTCTACATTTCAATTATGAGCCGGATTTGATGTGGACTTTTGTCCATTGGTGGAACCTTTAGCGTAAAAGATGCACACTCGTACATACGATACTAGAGTTACCCTTCACAGTTAAAGAAGTAATAGTACAGATAGATAAGTTGAAGATTGATAAAAGTCCAAGATCCAGATGGTTTCTATCCATGAGTCATTGAAAACGTTACACTTGAAATTGACAGATCGTTAACCTATATTTTCAATGAACCTCTCCAGGATGGAACGGTGCTGCAGCTCTGGAGGATGGCAGACGTTATCCCTATATCAAAAAACGAAAAGCCAAGTAACCAGCTTTAAGAAAAGAGTAAGGAATTATTGTATAAACCTTCCACATCAGTAGTTAAGACATGGCAGATCTCGAGGCTGGAGCGCAAACATCTTTATTATTGCCTTTATATAAAGTAGTGAATGGACCCGTCGTTGTATTAGAAAGGCCAACAACTTACCTTCAGTACTGACTGCCACTGTACAGTCAGTGGCTGGATTTACTGGCTCACGTTCCCGGATGCTGGCGAGAGAACGTCGACTACCCACGGTGAGGAGCGCCAGAAAATGTGTGCATGAGTGTGTATGAGTGTGTGTGTGTGTGTGTGTGTGACTTAAAAAGCATATCTGACTTTTTCACTGCAGGTGTTTAATCTTGAAAAACGAATGGGAGAAAAAGTGGGGTATTGCCGCCAAGGTGAAAGTTTCCGCTGTTTGATGTATGAAGGGAAACAACTGAGGGAAAAAGTCATGGAAATATTTCTTAAATAAAAGTTGTGTATGTAATCATGATATCAACAAACACTATTTACCTGATGCTGGTGTAAGTCTGCGTGAAATATGGGACGACGATGACCCTGACCCCTGGTAAGTGCAGAGGAAAACAGACCGTGTGGAGTGCGGGAAATGACAGTGACTGTCGATGTTAATGTAAAGAAAATTCTCAGAGAAGGTCTCATTGCGCAGCGTGCAGGGGAGTGTGCAGGTAATATTCTATTTCATTGTCGAGTGAGACATTAATGTGTTGGCTACACAGGTTCAGTGCGGTAATGAAACAATCTCCAGCATTCTTAATCTGGGACAGTGTACACTGGTGGAGTTCCGTGTCTCCACCACCGACATCATGAAGAAGGTTGTTGCTTCCCTGACGGAGGAGAGCTGCTGCAGGAGTTCCACTGCCCACTGAATGTCTCAACCTACTGTTGCAGGATTCAGGTCTACACACATTCTGTTGGTGTTCTTACCTTAAACCGTGGAAACAGGCGATTTTTGCAGGGATTTAGATTTTGTTTGAGAGACTGAGAATAACCGCCATTTATCAATCAGTAACTTATTTCAGGTTCGTTGTTATGGTTCGCCAGTATCTTGACTTACTACGAGTGAGAGACTATGGGCCGTTTTCTTGAACTGTCTGTGGATACGATGGAATCCATAGGAATGTAAAAGAATTCAAAGTACTTGTCAAGAAAATTGAAACCTACCATTAAATCATGAAATATATACGCATGAGCCCCTTTCCTCCAACAAACATTATCGTATGTAACGGCACGATTTAACAGGAGCCGCAGCCAACAGTAGGACATTAGAACCTCCAATAGGAAACAGTAGGGCTCAAGAGCCGTAGAGCTGATATCAAACGATCTGATAAACATTATGATTTAGCTGGATAACGGAGAGCTGACAGTACAGAACATCAGGATCCTCGGCCGTCCAGGGACTGACAGTAAGTCAACCTGGCCGAGAGGAGAAGCGCTTTCCATTCAGGACACAAGGATCATTACCCAGCAGAGAGAGAGAGACAGCAGGTATCCTAAATAACGAATGGGGAGCAAACAACACAGTTCAGGCGCTCGACATCACAGCAGACGGACCGGAAGGACGCGAGAGAATATAAACATTAGCTAATTGGCTCGATGGATCCGGGTGCTTGGAAATGAAGCAAGTTTGGCTTCAGCTGGTATAGGTTCTGAACGGCAAGAGGAAGCAGGATATTCCCTTTCATTTCCCCATTAAGGTTGATGTAATTTTGCACTTCTTTCGTCTGTTATGCGTCTAGCATTCCAAGCCTGATGGATGTTCATAACTTCTTAAGGGCTCCATATGTCTTAGAGTTCCTCAGGTTAAAGCTCTTCACTGGATATCTTACAGTAATATAAATGTTTACTCAGACACGGTCCCTGCCGCAAAATCTTTCATTATCTGCACTTTACTTGAGGATCACAACACCTCCATCCTTTCTGACGACTGTCCTATGTTGAGAGAGGTCGGTCCCTGCACTTCGTTGATATCTTCACAGCTGAGATGACATAGCCATCGGTCGGGGAGCAAAGAATTCTGCTTCATAATGCGTGCTTTCTGATTTATCATTGCAGCCCATGATTTGATATGTCACTCATGGTAAGTGACTGTCTGCCACATTCTCCTTAACTACCGGCTTGTAAGAGTAAATCCTTCCGGATTATGATAGATATAATTTCATTATGATTCAAGGACATACTCTTAGAGTCAATAACAGTTCTTCTGTTGAGCGAGAAATTGTCTCAGAGTTTAATATGGGAAGTTTTGAGACCTAAAGATACTGCTGAGGAATCCTCCAGGTAAAGCATTATCTGCGTATAGCATTATAAACTGATAATCCCCAGGTGATATCACAGAACTTCTTCCATTAACAACAGAGTAAGGCACACGTACAACAAAATTGTCTCTGACCTAAGTAATGCACTGTAATTTTAAGACCATATTGTACTGCAGCTTCTGCTAAAAGCTGCCCAGATGTCGAGCGCTAACTCATGTCTATTGTTTTGACTAAATTCCCCACGCCACAAGGTGGATAACTAATCCTAAGATTACATAGGTCCAGGGAGACCAGGTGAAACCTGCCCTGAAGACAAATGTTCTGACCAACAGCTGAAAATCTTATGTAAGTCAGATGAAGGCCAAACATTAGCACAAGAGGAAAATGGACCTCTCAAGGACGTTGCAATAAATAAGTCAGATCTAATGGAGAGAATAATCAGCATTTTCAAAGATCCACAAGTAACTGTGTGTGTATTTGTGTGTGTGCGTGTGTGTGTGTGTGTGTGTGTGAGAGAGAGAGAGAGAGAGAGAGAGAGAGAAAGAGTTACTATGCAATATATGAACATCATCCCACACTCACAAGTCCTCCATTTAGGCTGTTATCATATTCAAGTGAGTGTGGTTGATCTTACCATTACCTCACTTACTACCACGTTATTGTATCTTCACTTCCTATTTTCCTGAGTAATTACTTCCCCTGCTTACCTTATTTGCTCCCCTTCTTGGCTGCCATTTAGATCCACTTTGTATGTAAGTTAATCGTGTCCTCTTTCGTTTCTCTAATGGCTCCCTCTCTCTCCACTCTTCCGAGTTAAATTGCCATTCCTCTTCTCCTTAAATAGAGTGGTATCATAATGAACATACTGCCTTTGTGAATAGCAGTTTCACTATTCCTTCATTTTCCCACCTTAATAACTTATATCTGTTCACTGTACACTTTACTGTTAGGGAAATTTCTCCTTACAATGTATCTCTTAAATCATATACACACCTTTTCTGCCATGCACATGGCAGTGGTCAAAATATACAATACTCACTTTCATTCACGTTATCGTGTTCCCCTTACTTTCCTCTTCCTGTCTTTTTCTGTCCTCACATTCTTTGCCTCCTCCTCTGTTCCTTGTTCAAGTGGCTTTCTTCAGAAATGCTTTTTATGTGTAATGATACTTTATAGTCTTGTTCAACGCGTGTGCGTGTGCGTGTGTGTGTGTATGTGTGTGTGTGTGTAAGTGTGTGTGTGTGTGTGTGTGTGTGTGTGTGTGTGTGTGTATTTTATTTTACGTCGGTTATATTGTGACCGTATCATTATTAATGCAAATATAAGTCTTTTGTGTTTAACCTTATCTCCATTTCATGAAACTGTCAAAGCAATTTTCTGCTGCACGTCCGTGTGTCTGTGTGGGGTGATGAGTTGCGTGTTAGAGGAGCAAGAGACTTAAGGCTC
>JAYMFT010281544.1:0-10483 GCA_038088735.1 Panulirus argus | reverse complement strand
AAAGGCGACTAAAAGGGGAGGGAGCGGGGGGCTGGAAATCCTCCCCTCCTGTTTTTGCTTTTCCAAAAGAAGGAACAAAGAAGGGGGCCAAGTAAGGATTTTCCCTCTTAAGGCTCAGTCCTCTGTTCTTAACGCTATCTCGCTGACGCGGGAAATGGCGAATATGCATAAAAAAAAAAAAATATATATATATATATATATATATATATATATATATATATATATATATATACACACACGAATAAAGTGCATATGAACTCTCACTTTTCACAGAACACATAATGCCCTCCAACAGCAAGGATTTGAACCAGGACCTTTTGCATGGTAGTTGGGAACGATCATATCAGAGCGGTCAGCCTTCCTAACTACCACGTAAAAGGTCCTGGTTCGAATCCTGGCTGTTGTAGGGCACTACGTGTTATACACACACACACACACACACACACACACACATATATATATATATATATATATATATATATATACCCTAGCTTGAGCCAAGTACCCATTCTATCGACCATCCCCTAGGGATGGATGAACAGCTGGGTTGACTGTGGACCGACTGCCGCAATCAGGATTAGAACCTAAGCGCTCGACCCTGGGCGGCCAACGGTCAGGAACGATAACCGACACACCACAGAGATCCAAAAAATATATGCACACGAATATAGTGCAGTGAACACGCACTTTCACAGAACGCATAATGCTCTCCTGAGAGCAGGATTCGAACCATTACCTATGTGAGAACTGGGTACATAAAGATTAGGCTATGAAGCACCATACTCTAGGTGTAAATGTCCTCAGTTCACACACAGATGGTAGCAATCCGAATCCTGGTGTTAGGAGGGCATTATGCGCTTTGAAATATATACATTGTTTCATCCATGTTCACAATACATCTAATCAACCAATAACGAAAGAAAATTAACGTGTAGAGTGAACCAAGAAACTTGGTTAGAGAGGCAAATTTAACACTGGATTCTTCCTTCCGTTGGTCACGTCATTAAATGTGCAACTTGAGCCAGCTTCCTCTATCTACAGGGCGGTGTCCCACATCACTGACTATGCCCATACCATTTCAAAAGTTAGGGAATGACAATACCAGAGCTTATGGAACTACGACAGGATTCCGTTGTGCTCGACTTGCGTCCAGTCCTTCTGCTGACGAAGACATCGTTCGCCTGGGTGATTGGTTATTGGCTTCAGCACCATCGACTACCGGGGTCATTAAGGTTCTCAAGTTCATATAATAGCAAACAATCGAAATTTTTTTTTCATGAACAGCTTCTCCAGGTGTTTAAGATAATTCTAAAATCATATAACACATGTAGATCCTTGAGGACGAAGTGACTCGGTCGTGGGACCTCCAACAGACAACGACGGACATTTAAAATCAGTTCTGAAAACTGCTGTCAAGTCAGCGGAACAAATGGAAAGTAAGCAAAACTTTAAACCATTATAAATATCGCAGGACAGGCAATGACTAAGTGAAAATATTAAATATTCAACAATTTTCGGATTGCCATCCATGCCTAAAAGCTGACATACATCTGTGTGATGGTGTCAATACTGGAATTGGTATATTCAAAACACTTTATCCCAAGCCGTACAATCTTTAGGACAGGCGAATCTGAATACAATGTATCAAAACCTTTCGATTACATCTAATCTGATTTACTGAATCACCCCCCCCAAAAAAAACGTAATCGCTCGAATACACCTATGATAAATCGACAGACAAGCTAAATTACACTCGGTGAAAATACGAAAGGTCTTCTCTCACACGCATAATTTTATGGTCGTTAATTTTGGGAAGGACAGCTGCTGCTGCTGCAGCAGCAGCAGCAGCAACAACAACAACAACAACAGCAGTGGGCAAAATGACCCTCATCAGGAGATTTGTGTCGAACCAAAATTCTGTTTTTGTATTTGCCCAAACCGTCCCACTCAATATAAACAAAAACATATTTAGCTAATCTGTTTAATCACGCTTTGATCAGCCGTGATTTGCGAGGGTCCAATTGTAATTTGTGTTGGTAATGAAAGATTTACCCGCGTGATGAATCGCATTATAGAAATACCTAAAAATGCTGGCTTTGCACATTTCTCTCGCCCTGTTTTTCCATCGAGTATGGAGCCGATGGAAGCGGTGGCATCGCAGTGGTGTCTCTTGCTGACGACATACTGGAGCCAGCGCAAGAGAGGAAGGAAAGGGGGTGTGGCGCTCTCTCTCACTGACCGGTATATTAACAGATGGATACTTTTACGTCCGTTAATCGAGTTATGTAAAGCAATGTAAATGAAAATATATACGCTTAAAGAAACAAATAAGGCTATGGTTTCTCTTCTCTAACGATGAATACTATTTCGTTCTGACGACGTGAAAAGCGGGAAATAATTCTGACGCCTTCCTGTAGCCACAGACGTTATTCCGAAGCCCTGTAACAGCAACAGGAATTGTTCTAAGACCATGTAACAGCGTCAGGCATTATTCTCAAGCTTTGAAATACCAACAGGCATTGTTTCGAAGCCTTGCACAGCATTGAAGCTTTGCAACAGCAACAAGAATTATTTTGAAGCATTGTACTGGGAACAGTTATTTAAAAGCCTTGCAACAGCAACGGGCATTATTCTGAAGCCTTGCAACAGGCATTATCTTGAAGCATTGTCATAGCAACATGTATTATTTTGAAGCCTTGTAACAGTAACAAGTACTGTATGGAAGCATTGCAGCAGTAACAGGTATAACATTTTGAAGCCTTGCAGCAGCTTTGAATTGTTTTGGTGTTTTCTAATGCCAACAGGCATAACAAAAAGCACACTAGTACAACAAAAAAGACAGAGAGAAAGAAAAAGGGTAGACTGGGCTACATTATTCACAGACAACTACACAGACTGAGCTGCATCAATCACAGGCAAGGACACAGACAGAGACACATCAATCACAGACATGGTCACAGACTGGGCTTCATCAATCACATGCAAGGACACAGACAGAGGTAAACGAGTCAAAGAGACTACAGAGCTCCTAAGAAAGCCATAATGTAGCCATGGCATGAGACCTGATTTGGCTGGCTGAGGAATCCGTACCAACACAGCCAGACACAGACGGGTACTGTTGCCGCCGCCTGTGGAGATGGAACCCGCAGACAATCACTGAAGATCAACAGAAAGATTGACAGCGGATGGGTAAGTAAGAAAAGACAGGGAGATAAAGCTAGATAAAAAGATAGATTGATTGATACCTACATAGACAGAGAGATACGAGAGAATGCGGGTGTGCACATGTGTGTCTCTAAGCGTGTGTGTGCGCGCGAAAGCTCGCGCGTGTTCGTGTGCGTGCCGGCGTCGGGGAGAACGAAGCTAAACAATGTTTGTACAACATATCAGACGAAGATATTCAATTTAGCCGCAAAAGCGGCGGCTTTATTGTACGCTCCTACCGGCGCTGTGGGCGGTGACGCAAGAGAGATTACAGAGGGCACAAAAAATGAAAAAGGTCCAGCGACTGAATCATATAACAAGCTAAAAGGTGAATGACCAATTTACATACAAAAGACAAGCTCTGGATACGTCTTATGTACAGATGACATGCCGTCGAATTTCTTGTAATACACGAATGGAATTAAATTCTAAATTCATTGTTTTTTTTTTGAACCAGTCAAGTACAGAGAACTACAAGGGATAGGAGCAATTCTGCTGACAACGTTCACATGTCCGTTCGGTATCAACAGGAGAGGCAAAATGCCACGGGTATCTACGTATAGCCCAGCCTGACTCGAGCCACAACATCATCAAGGTGTTTACTGATCCTGCGGGGGGGGAGGAGGGAGGAGGTCACAACAGAGACAGACTGATGGGGAGAGATAGCGCGAGTCACATATGGACACAGCACACACACAAACAACATGGAGAGACCGAGTATACAAGGGAGACATACTCAGAGAGACGGTTCGCAACTGCGATGCAGAATGAAGAATACACAAGGCGGAGACAGTAGAGAACGTACAACAGAGAGAGAGAGAGAGACTGGAGAACACTCGACGTAGAGAGAGAGAGAGAGAGAGAGAGAGAGAGAGAGAGAGAGAGGAACTTACAACGTAGGAAGAGAGTGCGAGAAATACACAGCGTAAAGAGAGATGATGGATCCAAATATAGTGTTATCTAATAACAACGGAAATCAGAAAAATACAGAAAATCCAGCAAGCCAGCCCAGCAGAGTCGTCACCAGTCAGTCCACAGGAAGGACCTTTAAATGCACTGCACATGATCTACTACAGGTGTAGAGGATGCTCACCCTGTGCTGTATTAGGATACTTCTCGCGTTTTCCCCACGTCCATACATACAGCGCCGCTCTCTATGCACGTCCAAGTATACAACAGCGATGTTGGTGAGCCAAGGAAACAACAGTGCGATCACTGTAATGTAGGGAGAGCGCGCGCGTGCAAGACCCATGGGTTCGCATGTAAACACACATCATGCCAATGGCTAATTCTTTACACCGAGGTATCCCGCTGTGACGATGTCCCTGCCAGAGTCTCTTTTAAAGCATTTTCTTTCTGTGCGCAATGCACTTGACACGCTAGGAATGGTTTACGGTAAAGAAGAACGATGATGGAGGACATACGGTGATAAATCTATGTAGTACTACCTCGAAGCGCTTGTCACGTAGTTGGCTCAGGATGTCGACGACGACCCTGAGGAACCTCAAACACAAGGCTTAGGACAAGGGTTTTGCCGTGGCAAAGCTCTCGCTCTCTACCACGTTCATATGATGCAGATGCTCTCAGTGGTCCATAGAAAGTCTAGCTAGATTTTTTTTTACACCACTCATTAAAAATAAAGAAAATAATAAGAAGACAGAAAGTCGAAAAGAACCGTCATGACTAGAACTGGCACCGTACCAAAGTGTACTTTTGGAAAAATAAAATGATATGAAACTAGAGAGAGAGAGAGAGAGAGAGAGAGAGAGAGAGAGGGAAAAAAAAAAGGTTGCATGTAGCACTAACTATGATTATGCAAATGCAACGGTGGCTTATGGTAAATTTTTTCCCGAATTTCATTTTCCGTTGTGATATAAAGCGAGCTTTGTGGAATGTTTTGTGCGGACGGCGGGCGGGATATATATGACGGGCGGGGGGAGCCCTAGTGTCACTGCTAACAGTACACGTGTCCTCACGCCAACACCAGGATGATGGGCGGGAGCCCACTGTCAATACTAACTGTTCGCACGTCCTCACGCTGAAACCAGGTTCAATTATACTCATGTGATTCGTTACCAAACGTTTGCTGTACTCTTCTTATGAATGAATTTATATATACATCGATGCACACGGCTAAAATTTACGTATATAAAACCACACTTCTTGGAGACGCTTCTCAATGATTCCTTACAATGGCAGAGAAAAGGAACAACATATATTCATTTGGTTTGTTTCATATAGATATAACTCGTATGGAATTCGCTCACCTAAATGCAACATTTACGTGTCTCTTTTGGCAGGTTTTCATTAGTCCTTTAAAATTTTCATTTCATGGAAGAATTATGTTTTTGTAAACACCAATGATTATTTGATCTTCCTGAATGAAATGTTTTTCTAGTTATCAAATGTGCATTTGAAATGAACCACTCTTGAAAATTGGTCCTGCAAAGATATCACATCTTGAGTGGATGACCTATTAGTTCATCAAAATTCTCGTAGTCTCTGTGAAACAGATTTCCCGAAGAGATTTCAAAAGTTCTGAAAAGACCAAAAGCAAGCAGCGATGCTGTAATAAAATCTGATAAAGTAACCATATGGCATTCTCGAGTGAAAAGAGCTACAGTGTGAAACTCATCCATTTGTTCAATGATAGTGATACGAGAAAAAACTAACTGGGAGTCCCTTAGAAAATATAGAAAAGAAATTCATCAAAGTCTTATCATATTTAAGAAAATCAGAATTGACAGCTTTCAAAGGTTGTGAATCCGTCTCTCCCATACATGTAAGGTCTCCTTAGAACTTGTCAAGTCAAATGTCCTCTTAAGTTTAGTGCTTATAAATCATCCAAATGACTTGCAAAACAGTCGCTACACTTCGTAGTCTTCGAAAATTGGGTGAGGCAAAGTTTTGTACGGGCTACAATCTATTCAGCAGGAACACTGGTAATAAAGAAAGGCAGTTACGTCACAAAGTGCCGTAACAGAGAGACTATATCACAAGGTATCATAATGGAGAGATTGTATCACAAAAGACTGCGTGCAGCTCAAGATGGCAATGGCTGTTACACTCTGGCCTATAAAGAATTCTTATAAAAAATTCCGTACAGTATTTACCTTCTTCCTTTATACATGGAGATGGTCCGTTCGGTCAAGCTTGTGAAGACATATCAATGACTGACTGTGTGAGATAAGCTACGTGAGTCCATCAGTATGAATGCAGGAGGAGGTAAATGCCTCAACCAATATGTTAACGACACAGTCAGTACCTTCTAACTAGCAAGGTCACAACAGACGCTCAAGCCACTTGCCATCTTTTCCTCGCTAGGAGACAAGGCGCCTCAAGTTGGATGGGAGTGATTCTTCGGTGTAAAAAGTCTCGAGCGGAAAAAAAAAAGTCTTATATGTTAACATCCAAAGGAAATCATACAGGAGACAGTTGTTTTGAACATGTGACGGCAAGATAAGGGGCAAATGATGATCATCTAGTTGTCGACAGCCACCGAATCATGTCCATATAAGACAAACATACACACAACACTAACACAGCAAGCAAAATGTTCTTATTCAGATGAAACACTGTGTTTCTAAAGACCGTAATTAGTGGATACATCAATCAAATGTTTCACCTTCACGTTGGATGTGCTAGGGAACACGTAGAGAACGGTGGAGATCTGTGGTAGTGGATAAATAAGTGATTAATCCCAGGGCGGCCGTTTCGGTACCGATCCTGGCATACAGGGTAGAGCACAGGGGTCCCATACATTCACGTGGATTACTTAAGTATTCTAAACACAAGTTCTGGGAGTTAGATTGTGTCTTGTGCCGGGGAAATTCAAGGGAACGTTGGGAGATTGTGTGTAGAGGACCTTCCCCAAAAGCTGCAGTTGAGCACTACAATAGGTTCAGCTTCGAACAGAGAACAATCAGAAGGCTAACAGAGTCTTCCGCTCCACAGTGGTGAATTAGGAGGCTAAAAGAGCCTGTTCCACCACAGTGGGCCTGTAGAAGGCTTACCGAATCTATTCCTTCACAGTGGGCCAGTAGAAGGTTAACAGACCCCCTCCCTCCAGAATGGCAGACTAGAAGTGTGACAGAATCTGTTCTTCTATAACTGGTTAGTAGAAGGTTAACAGAGTCTGTTCGTCCACAGTGGTCCAACAGAGGGTTTAGAGAACGCTGTTCCTCCAAGGAGAGGCTGCCAAGGGCTGATACTGCATGAAACATCGTGAATTAAAGAAATAAACTTCACGCATTCGGTAACCAAAGCTTCATTCCAACTTATTTTCGAAATCTGGAAGAAAATACGACCCGAATATAACTAAGCATGCTTATCTCTGTGGTATTAAGAATAGACGAAGATGTTTTCATCGTCACTTTTCATTTACAATAAAAGAAAAACGCTAATTAACATTTGTAGGAGTCACCAATGTTAGTTACAGTCGCTCGAGTCATCACTGTAAGAGACATCCTGGCTAGGTCATCACTGGTGAATTCAACATTGTTAGAATCATCACATCGTCTACATTAATTGTCATTCTTGTTAGTTATCAATTTTAGTCATCATTGTTATGAGTCATCGCTGCAAATGTACCTGAATTGTTGAGAGGGATTAAGATCTCTCTGCTATAAAAACGTAACAATGTCACCAAAGAAGAACATAATAATGTTCACTTTTTTGAGAAATATCTATGCGAGAATTGTGTAACATGCAACTCTCTACTTCCATGACCGCGAAGTTAAGGGAAAATACGAAATGGGGAAAATGATACGTAAGCAACAAGACTTCGGTTCACGGGAAGAAACTGGTTCATAAATCTTTACCCATGATACGGTTCATCTCCCACGAAATTAGCACTGGTCTATCAGCCATTATAAAACACCAGTTTATCATGCATTAACAAAGCATTAGTCTATTATCTACCAAGAAAAAAAAATAAGCATTGGCTCACTGTGCATCAACACTATTAAGCGTCGGATCAACATGAACCAACCAATGAAACACTGGTTCAACACCACCAACTAAGGAAAAACTGGTTCACTATGCACCAACTAACGAAATAGTGGTTAATCATGCACAGGCAAACGAAACAGTGGTTCATCACCCAATAATCAACGAAACACTGGTTCATCATTCACCAGCTAACGAAACACAGATTCGTCATGCACCAGCTAACGAAACACTGATTCGTTATGGACAAATACACACACACACAAAAAAAAAAAACCAGTCATCGTGCATCAACCGACAAAACACTGTTTCGTCATGCACCAACTAACGAAACATTGGTTCATAATGCACCAATCAACGAAACACAGTTTCACTGTACAACAAAACGAAACAAAGGTTCACCATTTACCAACTAACGAAGCACAGTTTCCTCGTGCATCAACGAAACGCCTGTCTATCATGCACTAACCAAAGACAAGCACATATGTACAAAAAAGAAAAAAAAAACGCCTACACGGACAAAGTATTGGTTATTCTTCACGAACAAATTTATTTTGCACTAACAATTTACTGATTCGTCGTGCACTAAAAGGACAGAAAAAAAAAATAAATAGAAATAACAATAGAGAGGATTAATCTCAATTAAAAATTTTCGGGTTCAAAAGAAACAATAAACACCCAAAGGAAGGCCAATCGGGAATGCATAACTGAATACCAATTTGTCGTCAGGTTAATTGGTGCGTGTGTGTGTGTGTGAGAGAGAGAGAGAGAGAGAGAGAGAGAGAGAGAGAGAGAGAGAGAAAGAGAGAGAGAGAGAAACTTGTCTGTACAACCAGGACATTGAGCCGAGGAGCGGCGGTGTCTGCTACGCGACCTGGCTATAATACTAGCTGGACTAAGTTCCATTTTTTTCTGGATGGAGGTCAAATGATAACAAAGGAATGGTATCGTAACCGAGGTTAATCAAGGAACTCGAAGGATGTGCCAAAGAACGCCTCTTGCGTCGGCTCCATTAAACCACAACCGTCACCGTGGTAGGAGTGGGAAAAAAATGAAATGGGTGGAAAAATTGCTTGGAAAACATCAAAAATCACCATTTTTTTTAAATTCCAAAACCAAAGGCGCAGTTTTCTTTAAGTTCTGAGCCAGGTTAAGTTCCAGATTGAGCGTTTTATATTTTCTTTCTTAATAAGGGAAAAACTCAGGCAAGATCCAAACTGGTTCTTATGGATCTTGTAACATTCAGGTCTTTAGATGCTGGGAAACAACTGCATGAAGGATACTGTTTGATGCGTCTGACTAAAACATCGTCACTAAACCAGGGTGTGATTCCCGGCGACGGGCGATGGTCGGACGGACGGCGAACGAAGAGACGGACGGTGACGTCGAAGACAACGCCGGTCGGACAGACGGACGGACGATGGTCGGATGGACGACGTATTGAAAGAGGGACGATGACATCGATGACGACGACGGACGGACGGATGGATGGATTGATGGACGACGTACGAAAAGACGGACTAGAGCGACGGACGGACGACGTACGAAAAGACGGACGACGACGACGACGACAACGACGTACGTAGCGATCCCTGGGTGTCTGCTATGTCAATTCAGCGACACAGCAACATAAACGAGCGACGACCGGATGGATGAGAGTGAGATGCTGGCCGGCCTGAGTGATCACAGCAATGAAAATAAACATGATGATAAATGTCCCAGATAACGAGTGTGATAAATGAGGAAGCAGAGATGATGATGATGATGATGATGATGATAAAAACCTAGCACACAAATGAATGTAAACCTGAAAAAAAATGTAAAACCTGATAAGAATTAACCCTGATAAGAATAAACCTAATAAGAATAAAATCTGATAAGAATAGAACCAGATAATAAACCTGATAAGAAGAAAACCTGATATCACGAATGAACAGATAACAATAATAAATTGATGACAAGAAAAACCATGATAAGAATAAACATGATAAGAGTAGAACATATGTAGGGATGAGAGACATACCGGAGCTGGGTGTGATTAAGATGCCGTTGCTGTGAACATTTCCAAGTCATATGATAAGCGTGTCGGTGGCGGTCAGGCCAGCCATGACATATTCAGTGGCCGGGGAAAGAAGGGGAACATCCTCTGTGTTCCCCTTAGGCCAGCGCATCCCCATCACTAACTACTAATTTCGAGCATTATTAAAGGTTTTTACAGCCTCATCAAAACCTTAGTGAGTGGTAAAACCTAACAAAGAGAGAGAGAGAGAGAGAGAGAGAGAGAGAGAGAGAGAGAGAGAGAGAGAGAGAGAGAGAGAGAGAGAGGGAGAGA
>JAYMFT010281533.1:0-10483 GCA_038088735.1 Panulirus argus | reverse complement strand
AAGACTATTGGAAGCACGGCAGGAATCATATGAGAGAGAGAGAGAGAGAGAGAGAGAGAGAGAGAGAATATATAAAGCAAGAAATGACAGGTAAGAAACAACGAGTAAAATATAAAGAAAAACCCGAGAGAAAGAGCTGTCTCTCAAACAGGGAGTCCATCCTTCACCTACCCCCTTCAAGACCCACACGTTAGGCCACTGGGTTAGCCATCATCGCTGACCCATCAGTAATATTCACTTCCACCCATCCACAGCCGGCAGTCTTATCGACAACCTTTCCTCCCCTTAGGGAGAAGGTCAGCCATAATTTATCATCCCACCATCACAGACTTTAACCCAGATTTATGCCTGCGGAAAACAAACGAGGGTCGACATTTGCTTCAGCTCCAGATTCGATGCTTCGCTTCGGGTCGACTTCCAGACCGATAAAAGACTTGATTTCTTACTTGTGGGCGATGTGGGGGAGCTTCTTCGTCCTATGTAACAAACCACTCACACTAACATCAGGCTCACTGTCATGGCAACACAGAGTGAGGTATAGTATATGAGTATGAATAGGTGACGCATGCTCTTTTGGGAACGTTTCACGTTACATGGGCAGTGTTAACATGAATAAAACCTTTGATTTGCTAAGTATCGGAAGAATAAAACCTATCTGCCTATCTGCCTATGAAATCTATCTGTCTGTCTGCATCTATCCAACAACCTATCTATCAATCTGGTTACGCTTTCTGTCTAGCCTACACTCTATTCATATACTCACTCTATTTATCTTCCGTTACACACTCCTTACACACTCTCTTGCCTGGCCAACAGACTCTTCGTCACAGTCTTGACCACATATCGTTACAGTCTTCATAACAATTACCACTCTACCCAAAGAAGCCTTCCCATTCCTCTCCATACTTCCGATCACACTCATCAGTACTCACCACATGCTCAACGCACTCACCATCACACCATCCATCGCTACTCTCTTCCCCACAGAGAGAACACAATACTCATCACAGATACCACCACAGCCTTAACTACACTCATCACCAAACTCATCATCCCTCACACACTCATCACCACACTGAATCAGCATTCCTCGTCAGCGTTCATCACCGCGCACCACTACACTACTCCAACCGCCACACTCTCCAACAAAATTCACCAACATTATCACACCTCACCCCCTACCATGCTCTCCAAAACACTCATCAACACCTTTAGCCCACACCAACACGCCCTACCGCACTCTCCAACACCCACACCAGCACTGTAGCCTCACCAGCACACACATTACCCACACACACTCCCACAAAACCGCTGCTGAACACGCAACCCCAGACAACTTAAACCAACCACGCTTGGTCTGGCTTCTTTCTCTACAACCAACCACGAGCGGGCGAGGTTCCCTTGGGCGGAACCACCCACGCCAGACGAAGAACCATCGCAATGATACGAGTTTTCTCAGGATTCCCGGAGCTTAATGGCATGATTCCTTTCTCCCCTGCCGTTGGTCGCCCCTCCCTCGTTCACCCCTCGTTACTCTTCATTCCAGCCTCGCCACCAGGCCCTAAACGTTTCCAGCAGTCAGGGTGAGGGGAGGGGGGGAAGGGGGGGGGGGTGAAAGCAGTCACGTCGCCTCCTGGAACGAAGACAGACCGACCCCCCCCACCCTCAGGTCTACATCCATGTATGTGGGTCCTGCCTTGATTCCCTCTACGGCTTCACTTACGTACCAAGGTCTCGACCCTGCTATAAAACTGTCATTATGGCGCGCATTACAATAAGGCGTAGGGAAGAGGCAGGCAGGTGGGTGGGAGGAAAAATATAGCATCACGAGCAGTGTGGTGACAAGACTACGGGAATAAACTCAAGACCGAGAGTGAAAATGAACAAAGGCCTCTACTTTGATTTCTCAAGAGAGGCTGCCGGAGAAAGGGTAGACGGGCTGGTGCAATGGTAGACGTGCTGCCAGATATTTTGTGTTGAAGGGAGAAGACTGAGAGAATATTCTGCAACTTAGAATAGAAGGTATTGTGGGGAGGAGGAGGAGCTGGGGGAGGGGGTAGGTTTCTGGAGGGGAGGGTTTGATAATGAGGGCAAGATAACTCCGAGGATTCATGGGCGATATGTTATCAGAGATCTGTGGGAGGAGGAAGAGGAGGAGGAGGTGATAGGAGAGGAAAGCTGAGAAGAATGGTGGGATGTGTTTTCACAAATCAGCCGCAAGTGGTGCATGCATCGTCAGGCGGAGGAGAGAGGCGGAGGCAATAGAGGAGATTTCTAGAGATCGTAGAGAGAGAAATATTTCCTGAGAGGAAGCATGAGAGGGAAGGGGGGGCGTGGGCGTGAGGGGGTATTTCCAGAGAGGATGTATAAGGGGAGTATTTCCTGAGAGGGAGTATGTGAGGAGTATTTCCAGAGGAAAGGAAAAAAAATCTCTAAATAAAGAAAACGGAACATTAAGGTAATCCCAGGAGAGACTAATGTTCCTCCAGTCACGATACTTATATGGAACCCTAGCTTGTATCTGTGTCTGTGTCAGAAATGAGACTGATAAGCACTAATGGTGTATGTAGAGTTTCTTGGGGGAACAGACCATCTAACCCCAGAGCCATTTGAATTTGTCTGATTTACAGCAACGTGCTGTGACGTGCTAGTTAATTTCTATATATATCCATCTTCCTGCCTTCCCTGTTATTCAAACTATTCACATTTTGTGCGCTCTGACACAGGGATCATATTTGTCAAAGGTACTCTGCAAAGCACTGTATGTTGCATCAGTATTTTCTGCTTTCTACAGTATATGTAAAAATTCTATTTCAAAGTCAAGCAACTTTATGACCTGTGGTCCCGACTGGTGGACGTGGCCAACTTCCTGAGTGCTGCAGGGATCCTCATTAGAGTAGAAGGGACTCCTGGGGCAGAAAATATATTTAATAAGTAAGCAGTTAAGGAGGCATGTTCCTCCCATACCGTTGCTCTGGCTTTAGAAATATCCATCATTTGGACTTCTTGATGATAAATAAAGACCAGAGAAGTTGAAACAAGTTCATGAAGTTGTTTCAAGCCTCTTGAGTCTTGTTCCACGTTTGTCCATGTTCCATCTGGTGCCCCGGACACACACAATGACCAGACCTGCAGTAGTGAGAGCGCGAATGGTAATAAATTTAACTAGAAACACCTGAAGAAGGTGTTCGAGGCTTCTCGGTTGCTGGTTATACCTTGGCGTTGACGACCTCAGTGACGACCCAGGCAGTCGATCGACTTAAAGTCCAAATAACCAACTGGAAAGACCTTGAGAAAATTGCAACGCAGTTTCTCCCAGCGACTTTATGCAGCAAAAAAAATCAACATTTTATGATACATAGAAAAAAAAAAAGACTGGAAAGTGAATATGGGAAATTTGCAAGTCTATGGGTCGTATTATATAGATTTTTCTTAAAACTTACCATCATTCAATTTTGCATAGATCAGTATAAACATATTTCAGACATAATGTATTCTAAATGAAAGGAAAATACTCCAAACTGTCCTCAAGCTTAATTGAACGTCTATCCATATCATCTAACAAGTAAATCCAGGGTTGACCACACGCTGTTGGAACACACTCGCTAATTTACCCCCACCCGCTTAGCGCTCTGCTACTGCAGTGGACGTTAGTGGCAATAAACAGATTATATTGTCCGTTTTCGAATACACTACCTGCGAGTACCATATATATATTCGGACGAAATAATATCAGCAGTAGAGTGGTAGCAATAATAGTGGTAGCGGTGGTGGTGGTGGTGGTTGTGAGATATCTTTTATGCTTCACCAAGACAGTCCAATCACGCGTCACGGAATTCAGGTAAGGAGAGAGAGAGAGAGAGAGAGAGAGAGAGAGAGAGAGAGAGAGAGAGAGAGAGAGAGAGAGAGAGAGACTTTAAAGAAAGTCAGTGGGTGCTTGTGGGTCATCTACTCCTCGCTCTCTCCACACTCGGGAAAGTGTCGGTTTGAGTGTGGTATACAAATGCCCGGGACTGTTCCCAAGGAATGTCTTCAGCTGGCGAGGACCGGAATGAAGTCGTCCCAGAGTGACTAAAGACCTTCATGAGACTTGAGACGTGTCAGAGGCGCCAAGATGAATGGTCTCATGCAGTACATGGTGAAATTCAACATTGCCAGCACCTCCATACTGCAGGCTTGGCTCACCATCACGGAAGTACTGTGACCTTCCGCACCTGTATGGGAATACTGGAGACTCATGCGGATGCTGCTGCTGCTGCTGCAAGCAATACGAGAGGGGAAATAGGAGATGTCGACCGTCAGATGTGAGAAAATAATTTTTTCCTTTGTTGTCTTATCTACAAGGCAACGGTGGAGAACGGAGAACAGTAAACGACATTGTGAAACGGATGGAGGACCTGTTGAAAAAGATACAGACGTCACATCATGTAGTGAAAAGGCTGAATGGACATATTCTTAACAAAATATTAATCTCGGGCAATAATGGTAAAGAAAACGTTTTGACGTTCATACGTAAAGCAACAGCAATTCTACACGACTTCTTCTAATATTCTTACTTTAAAAAAAAAAATCCTGAATCAGGGAAGATTCGTCTCATCCTATGACACGGGTCGTTACTCCTTTTTGCCAAAAGTTTCTCAGATGATGTCTTTAGCATCGATTTTTCCTCCAGTTCTGTCTCTAGATTGCACAATTCTCTCCCTTCCTTTCCCGTGATAGGATGGAATCTTGTGTCAGACTCCGCACCACTGCAATAACTGTTACATGCATAGCGTTGAAAGACGATTTATTTTAAACACTCTGATGTGTCTTCCCTTTGATATGTAAACGTAATTACTATAAATAACCACACGTCTGTGTATCGCACTGATGACGATCCACAATCCTACCGTGGTGGGGTGAAGCTCAGATCTATTGCCGTCTGTGGTACCATTCCTACTCTTTTGTGCTACTTTCTCACTGCTTTATTGAGTACTCTAGCTCGTATACTATGTCACAGTTTCACTGTTACTATGAGTAACAACATATTCGTTGCTGTGACTGCTCTTACAATCCTGAATGCTTGGATGGTGGGTAATGAGGTGTATGTATATTTCATCTGCATTTTGCCACAATAAATGTACCTATTGATATTATCAGTAGGTTAGTGTTGTGTTGGTAAAGTACTGGTTACTCTGTCTGCTATTACTGTAGTTATAACAAAATCAAATACGCATCTAGATATGATACATTATCATTTACTCGATATCAAGATATTGATTCTTCCCAAGCTAAGGTGAGTGTCTTATCTAGTCATAAAATATTCGGGTTTCCCATCGTCCGATTCTGTTAGGTGTTTGATGCGTTGCTGGTGGATGCCTCCCTATCAACAGATCTTCTCAGGAAATATTCAGCTGCTACCATGTTCCGGATTAAGCTAATACTTTCGTTGATCTACTGGCCTTATACTGCTGCCTGGATCCAATGATTTCCCAATTGGCCCATTGCAGTAAAATTCTCGATTACCGTACGTTTCATGGAAATTATAAGGTAGGAACGAAAGGCTGCAAATAATCCGGGAGAACGATACAGCAACATTTCGTCCTCGAATATCCTCCAAACTTACTGCTAAAATACATTCATATCCTCCGCTGGGAGCATACAACTGACGGCGCTGCCGCAAGAGTGAATCTGTTTGAGTTTCCCCAGGATGAGCTTCTGAAAGAAAACGGAGACGACTTCTATCCCTCAAGAACTCGATATTCTTCTGAAAATTAAGTTTGTTTTGATAGTTAAGATTGCGTGGGAATTATGGGTTGTTTTGGGTGGAGGCAATTAGGGAATGAGAGAGAGAGAGAGAGAGAGAGAGAGAGAGAGAGAGAGAGAGAGAGAGAGAGAGAGGGGGGGACTAATGAATCCTGTTGAAAAACGGCATCACGATTCGATTACTGATTTCGAACGAAATCTTAGTCTGTCATCAATTCCTGGACCAGACCTCTATGAACAATGCTAAACTAGCGATGAAGAAACTAGGTTAGTCATAATAGAATTAAACACACAAAGAAAAACAACTGATAAGCTTCCATCAAACGGCAGACCAATAAATAAATAGAATAAAATATGAATTAAACAGTATGCGAAACAAAAGATAGCAGGCAAGATATCATTGGGTGTATTAGGCAAGATAATAAACAAGATATCATACAAGGGTCTGATATAAATCGCCAAACTACGATGAGAAAGACAGTCATTCATATCAGGGTGAAGTGAGGCATACGCGATGGGGCACAAGGGATGTCTCACGAGACGCCATTGAAACACTGAACGAGACAGTAATCTTCTTAACTGTGTATTTGTTTGTTGCTGTCTTTTGAGCATTCTACAGACAGTCTTTGGAGACGGTATTGATGTCTGTCGGTCGTAGAGCACTAAAAATCAGTTCGTATAGGAGAATTGAAGTAAAAAAAGAAAAAGACACCAGACGAGACTAAAAACAGAGCCGGCAAACGAACCCCAAGAAACGATGTACAACCGAAGCACGATACGAGACGATAAAGGGAAAAAGAATGATAATGTAAATATGAAAAGTAAAGCTTTCCATCAGACGGGAGATTTAACTTCTGGACCTTGTGTATCGAAACGCCAAAAAAGAAGCACCATCTGAAGCAGCAAACAAGACAGCTTCAAACGCCAAAAGAGATATAATCGAACCTCTCAATGATATACGTAACATAACACGAAAAAAAAATATATATGTAAAATCTCGGTAAAGTAGAATAAATAACAATATTTCGCATAAGAAAAGAAAACATTTAAAATCCACTTCATCATTAAATAAAAAATTGAAATCAAACGCCCCCATTTTCTCTTGATATTAATGATTGAGTGAAACAAATGAATATGAAAGAAAACTCACCCGATTTCATAATTTACCACATTATGTGTACATTATGTTCATAATCACCACACACTCTGACGCGAAGGAATTCCAGACAAGGTCAGGTACCAACTACAGAGGAAGTCTATTTGAGAATACGAAGGTTACTTGAAGGAACGAGTCGCCAGAGGCTTCTTTTATACCTTTGGGACATCAAGGGGATATATATATATATATATATATACATATTACATAATCTATTTTGAACACATACCTCTTTACCACAACTGCACTAAACAGACGAAGCAGACGATAGTATACGCATATATTTCTACCATAACACTGAAACTACAGAAAATCTCGACGCCATGGGTAAGTTCAGTTTGAGGGTTTAATTGCTTTTATTCAGTCTATTTGATTCTATTCTTCCCGTCATCTAAGCTTATATTTTTCCCTCGCCTCCAAAGACCTCCCCACCCACGGGAGAATTACCGTAGAGCTTTCGGTGAGAGAAAACTAATGTACTAAGCCAGACATGTTGTTTAACACGATTCTTGTACATGTCCGTGGGGTAATATCCTTCTGGACCTTTAATAATAATAATGATAATAATAATAATGATAATGATAATAATGATAATAATAATGTGATGATAATCCTACCTTTTACTGATAATCATAATGATAATAATAATAATAATAATATAATGATAATAATAATAACAATAATAATAATATAATGAAATATTTATTGAGAAGGTCAACCTTGACAGTTAAATATACCACAGGAACTCGATTGTTACAAGCCACGCACTATACCCAAGGGGTGGATCAAAGCGGCTACAGTAAACACAAATAGGTACAACACGGCAATGTGCATTCCACGTGATTACAAGCGGCATGTAGTATTTAACCTCTGTCCATTTTTGCTTGCAAAATGGGTAGCCCTCAGTGTCCGATAGGGGTACGCCAGACGTATCTAGCCCGTGAGAGGTGACTGAGTTGGAGTATTCTTTCCTGCTATTAACTTGTCAATATCGTCCCAACTGAGAGTTCGATTCAGTTCCTCTTTCGTCGGCCGATAGCTAAAAGTACTCTGAGGGGGACTGGCTCAGGATGCCATTCCCCCGCGCATGGGGAAGCATCGCTTTACGCCCGCGTTCGGTACCAGCCGAGGAGCTCCCAGTGTGGAGGACATTTTCCCAACTGCCCTGAAGCCGTCACACCCGTGACGTTAGAGTGACGTGAGCCACCTAGTCTATCATCCACCGTTAGCCTGAAGGCATGGACGTCTTCATGCCAAGAGCGAGGTACAGATGATTCTCAATTTTTCGCTTTATAATTACGGGTGAGTGTAGAAGCGCCACGAGGCGGCCCTAATAGGTTCCAAGCCACCCTAGGGATCTTTACACCCCTTCACCCTGATCCCCTTACAGAGCTAATACGCTCAGAAAATGCTGAAAATAATGCCTTGGCTCACAGCGCCGCGCTGTTGCTGAGATTTCCGTTTTCTGTAAAAGAAGATGCACAGGAATACGAATAGCAATATGAATAATAATAGAAATAAGAAACGATAACGTAACTAATAACTATAACAATGATAATAACAGTAACAATGAGAGAAATGATAATAATAATGATAATAACAATAATAATAATAATGATAGTAATAATAATAATAATATCAATAATGATAACGTCAATAATAGTGATAATTATTACTTTATCATTACCATTGTTATCAATCGGGGGGATAGGGAAGAAAGAATGTGTCTGGATGTAGCCAGGATGAGAAGAAAGGAAGGATAGGTAGTATGTTTGAGGAAAGAAACCTGGATGTTCTGGCTATGAGTGAAAAATAAAAAAACTCAAGTGTAAAAGAGAAGAAATGTCTGGGAATGTCTGAGGGGCAAAGTCGGGGAATAGTGTGAGGGCGAGAGTAAAGGAAGGGGCAGCACCTCTGCTGAAGGAGGAATTGTGCAAGTGTGTGAAAAAGTGTATGGAAGTGCGCCTTACACTGATGCGGGGTAAAATGAAAGTGAATAACAGGAGGTGGGTGATGGCTTGTGTTTATGCACTGGCCACGAGAAGGATGACGAAGAAGGGCGAGCGTTTTGATGGGAGAGATCGGGGTGTTACTGACGGGTGATTTCAAGGCGAAAGAGAGTAATGTGGCAGTTCAGGGTATAACTGGGAGGCATCGGATATTCACTAATTTAAATCAAAATGGTGAACAGCCTGTTGATGTATGTGCTGAAAAAGGACCGGTGACTAGGAATACCTTTGTCAAAAAGAGGGACTTACTAAAGTATGTATCTACGTGGATGAGTAGGAAAGGCGGTACGTGGGCTAACGTATTGGATTTTACGAAGTAAGTGATAGGCGTGTGTGGATCATGGTGAGGTGGCTGAGGATTGACGAGATGCCTGGAGAGTGCCAATGTAGAAAGCCAAAGGGAACAAAGGTGAGTGTCCGAACGACAGATGTCTAAGTCTGTTGAGTGTACCTGGTAAGCTGTAAGTAAGAGTAGTTATTAAGAGGGTGGTGGTATGCACAGAGCATCACAGCGGGGAAGACGTGTAACGCAGGTATTTAATCCGATGAATGTTTGTGAGAAATAAGTAGACAAACAGAAGGGTTTGAATGTGGCATTTATGAATCTAAAGAGTTCATAGGGATGCTTTGTGGAAGGTCCTACAAATGTATGGTGTAGGAGGAAAACTATTAGAAACAGAGAAGAGTTTTCATCCAGAGAGTAAGGCGTGTGCACGAGTTGGTAGAGAGGAGGGTGAGTTGTTCAAGGTGAAGATGAGAATGTGTGTGTGATGTCATCATGGCTGTTTCATTCGCTTATGAATGGGACGGTGAGAAAAAGAAATGCAAGGATCATGGAGTGAGGATAAAAAAATCAGTCTCACGGGGGCTGGTGAGTGACCTGTGAGGTGAGTCAAGTTGTTTGCTGATGATACGGTATTGGTGGCAGATTCGAGTGAGAAATTTGCAGAAGCTGGTGTCTGAGTATGGGAAAGTGTGTGAAATGAAAATGTTGAGAGCAAATATGAGTAAAGTAAGGTTATTAGGTAGAGCGTTGAAAAGAGAGAGGTTATTCGGAATGTGAGTGTGAATGGAGAAAACCAGGAGGATGCGGAATGTCTTAGGTACCTGAGAGCGGATATGGAAGCGAATGGAACCATGGGAGCTGAAGTGAGCCATGGGGTGGGAGAGGAGGCAAAGGTCATTGGAGCATTGAGGCATGTATGGAAAGAGTGGTCATTGTCGTTAAGGGTAAAGATGAGTATGTTTGATGGTACGGTAGTCCTGCCGATGCTATATGGATGCGAAGAGTGGGACTTAGACAAAAATGTATTTGATGGGGTGACTGTGCTCGAAATGAAATGTTTCGGGACAATATGTGGTGTGAGGAGGGTTGATGGAATCAAGAAGTGAGAGGGAGAGAGATAAGCGTGGGAGCAAGAGGAGTATGTATGAGAGAGCTTAAGAGTGTGTGCTAAAAGTTTGGACAAATGGAGAGGATGAGTGAGGAATAGCATCGCCACTCCCCGCGCCGGCGAGGTAGCGCCAGGAGACAGATGAAATGGCCACATTCGCTCACACTCAGTCTCTAGCT
>JAYMFT010281522.1:0-10483 GCA_038088735.1 Panulirus argus | reverse complement strand
AGGATGAATGAATGTGATTACTTCTGGTTATTTCTTAGGATGAGGGATGGAAGACTGTGGCGTGTGTGGGAGAGACACACCCCCTGCCTCTCATACCCCAGGGCCTCACCTGTCAGGGGCAGTGGCCAGTGCCTCGCTTGTTAGGGGTAATGACCTAACGTAACTGAAGCCTGAAGTTACAGAGACGTCAGTAGGGTCGTTGTGGACGACCTGCCTGACTGAAGTGCGTACACGTCGAACCCAAATGCAAAACGGCGTCCACGCGCCAGAGACTCCTCCTTTCTCCCGCTGGCAAAACACGAGTCCGACTGACTATGAGGTGAGTGAAATGTTAAACATACCGACTCAAAACGGACTCAACACTTCTGAACCAGAGAGGAAGAGGAGGAGGACGCCTCCTCCTCCTCCTCCTGCAGCTGCTGCTGTTGGTGAGGCGACCCAGATTACACCCACGAAGTCGAGGAAACGCATTTGCCAGTATTGCAGAGGCAACACTAAAGGGGTACAGGCAAACAGCCACCATTCGTCGGGACGCATTACCCGAATTGGGATGACTGAATGGAAAGTTTGGATTTAAAGTTTGTCGGGGAAGAGAGAATACATCCGTTTGAGCCGGTCTGCCCCTTGCGAGGATCTGGTAAAACTTCCTGAAGAGGATTATATATAAATTCTGTTGAGGATTGTCTGACTTGATACTGGCAATGGAGGTGATTTTAATGGTCTTGTCCTGCCCTCTGCCAGTGGACTTACGAGAAACAATAGTTCTTCTCTCACATTTAAGATCGTCTTGGCTTAAGTGTTCTTGTCATCAAGCAGTAGTTATCTGTTGGAGTCGTTAAGTTTAAGATCGATATGATTGTTTCCATGATCATTAAAACGCATATTGCTTCCATTGAACGATGAATATTTATTCGGAATCGTGAGATATTTTACTTCGTGAAAGCCGGAACCTTTCCCGTCTTGAATTATGTTGGTGAGCGTTGCTCTATGACCAGGGGACCAGACAGACCCCACCAGCACCAACAGTGCCATCATGTTGGCTCCCTCCCTCCCTCCTTCCCTCCCTCCCGGCTGCGCCCGACTCAAGCAAAGGAAGAAGAAAAAACCGGCCAAAGCTGAGGTTTTTATAGAGAGGTTCTCGTGCCCGGATGCACAGAGCCGCCGCCGCCAAGAGCCCACGTGGTGGCTGGCTTATGGAGGTGAATTTATCCTGACGGTGAAGAGAGATAACGTGTATGCGGGCGGCGCATCCCAGCCAGGAGCTGGCGGCTGCCGGGGCCCCTACCTACCGGCTCGGCGGAGGTGGTGGACGAGACGGAGGCACAGAGCCGTCAGAGGAGACACGGAAGGCACGAGGGAGTTTTGCACAGACGTGCACAGCTCCTGACGTCCCCTTCCCGGCTGTGGCGCCTGTAGAGGCTGGTCACTCGACCCTGCGACTCGATGACGGACTCTGACTGCGACCAAGCGGACGGGCGGACGGACGGACGGGGTCTTCGTCACCGCCTTCGTCAGGGGGATCCCGAGAGACGCCATCAGCGGATGGTCTTCGTTTCCTCGTTACTTTCTCCGACGGACCCGACCATCCAGCCTGTGTCAGCGGGCCGTACGAAGAAGGCGGGCGGGTTGCCTCGGCTCAGCGAATCGTGGAATTGGATAATTCATCCACGTCGTCGCTCAAGCCTTACGTTCCCTGCCTAAGCAAACAGACTTTTCTCCCCGGCCGCTGTACAGGTGTTCCCTCCGCCGAGACGCTGCTGGTCTGGCGCGTGAAGTTAATGAGGACAAAGGCTGGAACTTGGAGGGAGCGGGAGAGACTGAAGTTTTGGAGGGTAACTTTTGCATCCTGTGGTGTTTGGCCCTGCAAACATACCTCTCTTAAAATAAGAAAACCACACGTTCTTCACTACGTCTTCATAAAGGAAAGTACACTCACGTACACACACACACACGCGCGCGCGCATCTCTCTCTCACTCTCTCTCTCTTCCTCGTTTATTTTTCTTATATAACAAAATATTCAATCATCATTTCAAATGACAGATCACGGGAGGCATTAATGGTTTGTTGGTTTACGGACGGCAATGATTCAGCGTATAAACTGCTTCCCTTAATCCTATTACGACTTGGCATTGTTCAGAAACGAGACGGATATGTTATGAGACACACAGAAATATCTACCATCAGCTGGGACAAGCCAGAGTCCGGGACAAAACCTATTTCCAATACCACGAGAGGAATCCCTCCCTCTTTCCGAGCCCGACTTACGTTCCCTGTGACAATGTTATTAGCAAACCTAATTTATATAATTATTTTTAGGGACATAATTGAGCATCAAACTAATTTCTATGTCTGCATTATTACCCCTTTGTGACTGGCGGGGCTTCGCTCTGACGTGTTATTTAGCTGAATTATAGAACAGACTTGCAAAGAAACTCTCATAGAGAAAGATGAATAAAACTGTATCATTACATTCCCTTCTTATATGTAATTAAGTTCTCTTCTTTGTAATGGGGCACAGAATCAGCTATATCCACAATGACTTCCTTTGCATTCATTCTTTTTTAGAAATGAGCCATGCAAATACGTCTGTTTATTCCCAGGATATTGTTAATGTCCCTGAAGGAAGTAGTTCTTCAGACCAATACACACATCCTGTTCATTCATGAAGACTCACTCATTATTCATAGTGTAGACTAAGTAGCCACATCAGCGTCGCCAACAAGACTTCTGCTGATGATAAAGGACTCGATTTGGCAACGCTGCCTCCAGCCGATCGAGTCAATATCAAGGAATCAAATGATTCGAGTTTCCTTTTGCATGAACTCTGTGAATAGATATTCCTAAAACACTCTCAACAATTGCGTCCTTACCTACCCAGAAGGATAGAGCTTCCTGCAGATTCCTGTACTCATTAAGTGCTAACAAGACATGAGACACAGGACTGGTTTAACACACGTTACGAAGTTGCGAACCAGCGAGTCTCCATCGGGCCACAACCCTGGGTCAGTAGTTCCCACCACGCCAGCTACACCACCGTGTCTTTGACTTGACTCCTGCTGGGGACAGACAGACCGACCGATCCGAAGGAAGCGTCGCTGCCGAAGGCTTTGTCACCTGTGTCTCTACCTTCCCGAAGGATCCTTTTCCTTCCTTATCCTGCAGGAGGATGAAGGGCACCAGGCTGGCCCCGGCCACCAAACTATAAAACCGCTCGCCAAAAACAACCTCCAGTGAGATTCTTAACAAGACAACGTAATAACCTCGTCATCTCTCAGAGGAGGAGAGAGATTGTTTGGTCTTCGTCTCAACACGCGATGGGGCTGTTGTCACTTCACGGTTCGTGGACTCGGTGGAGAATATAGAAATGCTTGCCTGACGACCGTGGTCGCGTCTCTGGGCTCCTGCGACACAGCTCGGCGCTGCCAGACGCGGGGATGGGAGGAAACGTAAGGTGAGATTCCTCACTCGTGGAAATCATATTTCGTCTCTTGTAAATTTTATTTTTCTTCTTAGGAAATCAGCATAGCAAATGAAGGTTCTTCATTAAGGATCTCTCTCTCTCTCTCTCTCTCTCTCTCTCTCTCTCTCTCTCTCTCTCTCTCTCTCTCTCTCCCTCCTGGAGGTATTTGCGCCGTATGGAAATGTCTTGCTAGAATTACCGGGTCGCTTCTGCCGCCTTCCGACAGTCCCCATGTTCAGCAATGGTCTTCGTCGTGTTCCGGGGAAGACGTCGTCCTGTCGTGCTCGTGACGACGACAGACATGTGGTGGTGGTGGTGGCTGGTCGTCCTCCGACGGTTGACACTTGCGGGAACGAAGTCAGTTCAGTCGTTGTCAGGGCCTCTGAGAGAGAGAGAGAGAGAGAGAGAGAGAGAGAGTTCCCCTCCGTCAGGGGGAAGAGCGGACACGGCAGGCAGGTCACGGAAGAGATAATGGCGCGAGACGAGGTCATCATCTTCCGGAGGAGAGAAACAGCGTTCTGGACACCTTGTGTCTGCAGATGAAGACAATGGAACAGCAGAAGGCTCCTCCTAGTCAAACCAGAGAGTCTCTTCTGCTGGATCCTTCTGCTGCGCCGCCTTCACGACCGACCTGGTCTTTGTTCCAGGGGCTTCCTCTCCAACCTCATTCGTCTCCGTGGCGTCAGCGGGAATTGGATCTCCTGATGAACTCCAGGCGTCCGCCAAGTGGCCGGTGCGGTGGCGGTGGCGGTGGCGCTGGACGGTGTCTGGAACGTTCCAGTCTGTACAGACTCGTCGCTCACTTCCGTATATACTAGCTGTTGGCTGCCGACATTTGCCATCGTCACCTTGCATAGTATTTCTGGAGTGTGTTTGTACCTACTGAATGGAGAGAAATACTTCGTGTTTATAGCGAACTGTGATAGCATTTTCCAGTTCGCCTGGATAAAGACTTTTACCCGTGTCCCGGAAGCTTCGACATGTAGAAAAAAATAAATTGTTTTTTTCCATTTGTTGTACATAGCAAAATTGACAACAACATTTTTCAATTCCTTTACTAAACTCGGGGAACATTTTATGCTCTGACGGTCAATCTGTTTCCTCTTTGTACCTCACCTTACTTGAGTGGCTCAATAAAAGTGTCTTATTGAGGTAGTCTGGAACCTTGACCTGACAGGTCTATACTCCAAGCTGTCGCTGTGTGTAATACACAGGGAAAAAATGTCTTTCAAATTGGGAAGAATTGAATTGAATTATCGTTTGGGTTTCGGTGATCTCTCTCTCTCTCTCTCTCTCTCTCTCTCTCTCTCTCTCTCTCTCTCTCAGCGCTGAAGGAGAGATTCAGATTCTTTTCCTGGACTGGAAAGAACGGCCGAAGGATTTAGAACGCTATGAATACATTTATCAAAGCAATCATGTTTCCTCTAGAAACACAAAGAATGTATGTGCGTTACAGAACGTTTTCTATGATTCTTTTTATCTCTTTTGTTAACCTAAAGGCTCCTTCCACGTGTATTACCTGGCATGACACCAGAGTCCCTTTGATCTGTATTGAGGAAAATGAAAACCAGAAATTCCAGAGGAAACGAAATGTTTGAATAAGGTTTCTCAAGTGTTTGTTTTTATTCCCTTTGTCCTTGTGTGTGTGTGTCTGTGTGTGTGTCTGTGTAAGTGTGTGTGTGTGTGTGTGTGTTGGTCTAACGTGAAACTAAGCAAAGACGAAGTTAGTTTCCATCATATTTGCTATGCCTAAAGGAAGCGGCCGGTTTTGTACAGCCTCCGCTCTCATTCTAGAAGAAGGGTACCGGGGCTGCTCGCACACGGGTGAAGAAAGCTATAGATTACAGCATTAAGTTGTCTACAGCGCAGTGTCTCTTGAGTCACCGGGTTTCTGTGAAGATCGCTTCGATGAAAGAACTCAATATGAAGAATTCAAACACGTATTTTCTACCTTCACCCGTAGCGTGTGTGTTCTTTATCGTCTTCTTCACCCATATTTTCTTTTTAGCCTCATCTTTACTATATATGTAATGGATACGTATTTCTAAGCCCAGATCCCAGTGCCTGGCTGGAGTCAACAGATGGTTCAGCGCCGTCCTCACGTCACCACCTGCCGCTTTCCGGTCTCCAGTCCATCCTGGGAGACGACAGTCTCCACCACCACCACCAATCTCCACCACCGCAGCCAAGAGCGGCAACAGCGGCTGAAGACCTGGTCAACAGGGAGGCTCTCAACTGAACCAACAGAGCCTCGGCTGTTGACCGAACCAACAGAACCGTAAAGCCTCAGGCTCTCCCCCAGCCTCGCGCGGTTCCTTCCCAGTCCCCAGCTCCAGGATCTCTCCCCAGCTTTCTCACCCCTCTCCCCCAGCTCCCCTCTCACCAGGGGTCATAATAACCACAAAGGAAAAACAGAAAGTCAAGGCAAATGTCCAGGGGAGGAGCTTGTGCACCAGACTCTCAGAGAATTATGTCAAAAGCTTTGCAAATGACAGACTGCTCGGAGCTGAGGAGCGTGTGGTGTGTGTGTGTGAGAGTGTGTGCGTAATTGTATGAGTGAGTGTGCGTGTGTGTGTGTATGTGTGTGTGAGTGAGTGTGTGAGTGGTGTTTGGTACACCTGAAGTGTGTGTGAGTATTAATGTATGTTTTGTGCGTGAATATGTTATTTATGTTTGTGTGTGTGTGTGTGTGTGTTTGTGAATGCTTGTATGTGTATACACATACACACACACACACTGAACTTGGAGGCCCAAGTTTTGGGAGGAGCACGTTACCTGCTACTCCAGGGAGCGCCTTCCTCCTCCCCCCCTTCCGTCCTCGCAGTAATTGCTCCCGGAATAATCGCTGTGGCGGAGCCGGGAATTCCTCAACCGGCGGCTTAATCCGGATATAAACGCTGTCTTGAGATGGCGGCGTAAAGTGAGGGGGGGGGGGCAAGATCCCCCCTACTGCCTGCTGCTGACAGGCAGTTGGATGACGACGATGCCTGTCCCAAACCCTGGGGCTGACAGAGGGAGAGAGAGACAAAGGGATGGAACTGGCATGGTGAGACCTTTGCAAAATGTCTACAGTGACCTCCTGCCACATTTCGTGTCTTTGCGTTAAGGAGCCGTGTACCGCAATTACCTTCTTGGGGAATTACTTGCATTCTGAATATATATATATATATATATATATATATATATATATATATATATATATATATATATATATATATATACCCTTGTCCACCACACTGGAAAAAGAGGACATTTTCTTCACGGTATAGTGAAGGTTCTGCATATATATATATAGATTAGATACATCGATAGATAGATTGACAGATTGATAGATAGATAGATTGATTGATTGATAGATAGATATATGGATAGATAGATAGGTAGGTAGATTGATAGATAGAGAGATAGATAGATAAATTGATAGATAGATGAATAGATAAATCAGAATAGATTATCCAAAACTTTATCAATAATTTCCTCCAAATGTATATAAGCAGACAGGATGCTTGTATTTCCTCGAAAACTAATTTTTTGAGATTATCAAATCCTTGAGACCTGTTCAAAAATTGATTGCTAATAATTCCTAAACTTACTCTTACGAAGGAACCAGACTAGTAATAATATTTCTCGTCTGAGGTTATAAGCTGATATGTTTACGGCCCTGAGAGAGAGAGAGAGGAGCCAGCCCTTTTTATAAGGATGAATCAAAACAGCATTTTCCGGGAGCCATTTATTCCCGCGTAATTAGGCTGTTGTGACGAGAAGAAATTGCATTGGAAGCGCGTGTTTTTCCTGGCACGTATTTTGTAATTACTCCTTCCCTCCCATAACCTTCCCGGCTGACGCGATACTAACGAGTCTCCTTCGCTAAATCGCGTCGAAGACCGACCTTCTCTGTCCGTCGTACTGTATCGCGCGCGATCGTTACCATCCGAGGTCAGAGGTCATTTCCAGCGTGGTCGCTGTGGTGTGTGGCTCTTTGGGGATGGGGTCGTCCAGAGAGGGGGACGACTGCTCTCCTCTACAGGTCGTTATAATCTGTCGTCTTGATGGCGTCTGACTTGTGGACAGGTGCGCGTTGGGGTTGGCGCAGGAACCGCCACGTTTGTCCGCGGTGAAGCGCCTTGCTCGGTACAAGTACGAGAGATAGTGAGTTGGGAAAGGACTCTCAGGAGTCCTTCCAGTCCTACGGGATTCTGTATGTCGTTTCGATGATGTATTTAGAACATTTTGGAATGAAGGAAAAACCTATATGTCCAGGCGTAGAGAGTCGCGTTGGTCCAATATGTCTGGTGAGGAGGACGACTCCACCACACCAAACTGTGGACGGTATGCCAATATGTCCAGCAGGGGGGGGAGAGAGAGAGAGAGGAGGTGTTGACGCAAGGTGCTGCATACGAACTAGTCCATTATGTCCCGTCCTCCCCAAGGTGCTGACACGGTGACTCCAATATGTCTCACGACGGGAATTAAAGTGTCGAGGTTTTCAGAAGGATATATTGTGGGCCGTGTGAGCGAGACACACACATACGCACACACACTTCCCAGTTCTGAAGTGTCTGTAATACATCGTCTGTTTATTTCAGCTAAATGGCTGTTTAGATTAAATAAGCCGGTATTTATTTATGTATTTGTTTACACACACACACACACACTCACCAGGTAGGCACACAAGGACCGTACACATCATTATCACTATATAATTATTCATACGTGTAATTATATGTATATTCTGACCTTTGGCATTTGTTTATGTTAATAATTCACTCTACTTAATTCACTAAGTGGCCGTCTTGTCCTAATCAATAGCACAATACACTATTCTTTTCCTTAATTCGTTGTCTCCAGAATGAAAGAGCTGAAAAGGGGAAGTATTCAGTAACGGAGCATTTTTTACATCGGAAAGAAAACGTATCGTTGAAGTTATCGAGTTACGGAACGTAACTTTATCACGGTTTAGGAGAAACAAGAAGACAAACACACCGGCAGAGGCGGTGGAAGAGCCGCGGTCTCCTTAATGTTATTTTTCCCGGGGCAAACCTAATGTAGCTCTCCTACACACCTGTGCTGAGCCCAGATAAACCCGGATAAAGAAGATAAGATTGGAATAAAACAAGGACAATTGGCCACCCTCCCTCCCTCCCTCCCTCCCCTCTCCTAGGACCACACGACAGTGGAAACAATTTCGAGCATTTTCAGCTCCTAGCGATGTGCTGGGTGGCGTTTTTTTTTATGTGTCTGTTTGGGTTTGTTTTTGTCCGAGGGTTTATGCATATGTTTCTCTGTGTGTGTGTGTGTGTGTGTGTGTGTGTGTGTGTGTGTGTAGTTGTCTTTGCTTTTGTGTATGTCTGCGCGACCGTAAAAGAGGTTTTTGCTCCTGTGCGTGTGTGAGTTATGAGGAATATGGATAGATAATGGAGATAGATTTGGACAAGATAAAACATATTAGCTAACTAACTAACTAACTAACATAGCAAATGTTTATCGTAATTAGAAGACTACTGATTAGTTCGTTATCAAATTAGAGAAAACAGTGAAAGAACATCATGGTTCTTGTTGGATGATAGACCCGTGAAAAAAGAAAAGTCGTAAATATTTGCAATTTATATATGCAAAAATGATATCAAAGAAGCTTTCGTAGACAGAATAGATTTAAACAATGACATTGTGTAAGTGAATCATCCTAAAGACAAATGGATATGATAATATAATCACCCATAGAATTTTAATTTAAGGCATACACAGCTAATGCATTCAGCATATCAGACTTTGATGGAGCTATACTTTCCACTCTATTGTGTATGTATAGAGACAGGCGAATGGGTATGTATGCAAATACAAGCGCGGGTACATGGACACTGGTGCAGATATACATATAGATAGAATAGCAGTTAGACCGATACGAGCTTACGACAGAAATAATATTTCAATGCAGTGATGATATTCAAATGAATTTAACAATAATGTTTCTTAATGTACTAAACACTTTTCAGTAACTTTCAGAGGAGATCCGAAATCACAAAGATGTTTAAGCTAACACCTACGTAGACATGAATATCTTTGGTAATATTTTTTTTTTACCCAAAAAAAGTATTAGATTTAACGTGGTTTAGTTACGGTTTAGGGCAGGTTTATCTAGGTTTAAGTTAGGTGCCTTAGGGTTAAAACAGTCCTTGTCTGATGATTACCAGCGATTATCTATAATTATCAGACACAATTCCTCGTCGTGTATAATTCACCTTGGTCGGCATTCCCGTGCAAGAGGCTATTATGCCGGCTTCACCGTCCATATGCAGTATAGCCGACGCGCCAATAGAACCACACATACACACACACCATGGTTCACTCAGGGGACCCGTCCAATCACACCAGTTCATCCTCATTTCGGGGCTGGTCGATAAATGGGTTAATCTGGTCTAGGCTGGTGTGTGTGTGTGTGCATAGAATTGAATACGACAGTATATTTAGAGTTATTAATCTTTCTTTTTTAATGTTCTTAAATTTTCTCAATATTCTTCTACCATTAGGTGGGTACTCAAACACACCAGTTGTCAAAAATCATCCATTTCATTTCAGTCAAGCTTTCCTCGTGGATCTAAGTGCTTGTTGTATGAGCTGCAATAATAGGTCCATATATATAAATGCAGTTTTAAAGTGTTCTTTGAATCCTGGACGGAGTTGGGATTTGCATCACTCTCTTCAGTGATGTACTCAGCTCAACATGTCATGCAGGCACCTGAGCATAGGACACTATGATTCCTCTGTCCTTACGTGCACACACAATCGTCACTAATTATCCTCCCTGTCAGTTATAATTCCAAGAGCATTAATTAGATGATGATCCCCCCCCCTCCGAAGAGAACTGTGACCTTGATTGAGGTCATCTAAGCAACTACCAATCGCTTCAATCTTCTGTTTGATTAGCAGTCACAGCGCTACACTCAGCTCCTGAAAACCCAGCAACTCTCAAGAGGAAATTGAATTTGTACCTTTTTTTTCTAACTCTCCCTCTCAGTTGGGCC